>CAUYON010164326.1:0-26593 GCA_963573935.1 Arctocebus calabarensis | reverse complement strand
AGTAGCTGGGACTACAGGCGCCCGCCACAGCGCCCGGCTATTTTTTTGTTTTGCAGTTCGGCCGAGGCGGGGCTTGAACCCGCCACCTTCGGTATATGGGGCCGGCGCCCTACTCGCTGAGCCACAGGAGCCGCCCGCAGCCATCATTGTTGTTTGGCGGGCCCAGGCTGGATTCGAACCCGCCAGCTCAGGTGTACGTGGCTGGTGCCTTAGCCCATTGAGCCACAGGCGCCAAGCCCTCAGTTGTGTTTCTTATGGTTTTCAGTATGTAACACAGGTGCAATTCCAAAGTCAAAGCACTTTGGGAAGCCTCACTCCCAGCTGTCCCCAGAAACTCTAGTCCCAGGCCCCAGGCCCTGTAGGTAGAGTGATGATGGTGACTATTTGTTCGGAACAGTTCCAAACTTTGCCTGTTATCTTTGTATAAATATTAACATAGACCCTTTCACTCTCCAAAGTATCCCATTTAGGCAAAAAAATTATATGGTTACTCTGTGTTTAACCACTTTCACTGCTTTCTGCAAGCTTTTCTTCCTGAAGAATCAAGCAAAGAGGAACGCATATTCCTCTTTTCCTCTCTGTCTCATGCATGCTTTTCAGCATCCGCTTTTCTTCCTAACTACCCAGGCAACTTTTCATAGAAATAGTCCCTCATCTTTCCTTTCATTCTTTCTTCTTTTCCTTTCTTTTTTTTTTTTCTTGCAGTTACGTGGCACTCATGGTGTAAATGACTATGGCTTAATAACCAGTCTGCCCTTGATGGTAAATTAGATTATTTTCAAGTGTTTGTTATTAAAACCAATGTGTCAGTACTGCTGATTTGTGCATGTGGAATTGTGTCCGTAGGAAGATACCTGAGTGTCCTGAAAGCCGGGGCCCTGGGTCAGGTTCAGATGCATCTGTAATTCTGATAGACCTTGCCAAACTTTCTTCCATTGGGGTTGTGACATTCTGAAATCCTAAAACAAGATATGAACAACCAAGCTTTCCTATAATCTTGCTCTTAGGCTCGGTGCCTGTGGTTCAACGGGCTAAGGTGCCAGCCACATACACCTGAGCTGGCAGGTTCAAATCCAGCCCAGGCCTGCCAAACAACAATGACAGCTGCAACCAGAAAAATAGCCGGGCGTTGTGGTGGGCGCCTGTAGTCCCAGCTACTTGGGAGGTGGAGGCAGGAGACTTGCTTGAGCCCAGAAGTTGGAAGTTGCTGTGAGCTGTGATGCCACAGCACTCTATCCAGGGTGAGAGCTTGAGGCTCTGTCTCAAAAAAAAAAAAAAAAGATCTTGCTCTTAAATGTTTCACAGACGACATGAATCAACACAGAATTAGAAACTACAACCCAGACAGGAATACTCTCTGCTTATCCCATTTCAAAACCGGACTCGACTACCTAGACCTGCCAAAGAAATGCTAGCACGTTAATAGATCATTCCAATAGTGATGGAACATGACAATTTTATTTAAGTTCCTGTTCCTACTTTTACATTGTTAGTAGAACTGCAAACTAATATAGCCTCTTCGGAAAGAAATATGAAGAATCCTCAAAGAACTCAAATTAGACCTCCCATTTGATCCCATGAGTCTATTTCTAGGCATCTAACCAGAAGAAAAAAAAAATCATTTTATCATAAGGACATTTGCACTAGGTTGTTTATCACAGCTCAATTTATAATCACCAAGATATGTAAACAACATAAATGCCCAACAACTCGGGAATGGATCAACAAACTGTGGCATAACTACACCATGGAATACTATTCAGCCATAAAAAATATGGAGACTTCACATGTTTTGTATTATCCTAGGTGGAGTTGAAACACATTCTCCTTAATAAAGTATCACAAGAATGGAAAAGCAAATATCCAATTTACTCAACACTAATATGAAGCCAGTAGATGAGCTAATACACACCCACATAAGATAAAGAGTCTGGCTTGAAGCCTGTTGCTCAACGGGTTAAGGTGCCAGCCACGTACACCTGAGCTGGCGAGTTCGAATCCAGCCCGGGCCGCCAAACAATAATGACGCTTGCAACCAAAAAATGGCCGGGCGTTGTGGCAGGAGCCTGTAGTCTCAGCTACTTGGGAGGCAAAGGCAGGAGACTCGCTTGAGCCCAGGAATTGGGGGTTGCTGTGAGCTGTGATGCCATAGAGCTCTATGTCACTCTATCCAGGGTGACAGCTTGAGGCTCTGTCTCAAAAAAAAAAAGATAAAGATTCTATTCAATTCAAGTCAGGGTGAGGGGGAACAAGGGAAGGAGGAGAGGAGGGGTGGCGAGAGGATTGGTGAGCTCCCACCTAATGGGCACAACGTAAGGGTACATGGCACACCATCTGGGTGCAGGTCACAGCTACAAGAGGGACATTACCAACAAATGCAAACATTATAATCTAATTTCTTATATTAATCTGAAATTTTAAAAAACTTTGAAAAATTTTGCCTTCAAAGTGCAAACACTGCCAAATAAGTCAAATTTAATAAAACAATCAAAAAATGTGTTTATTATGAAAACTTTCAAACAGAAATGAAAGTAGAAAGAATAAGAAAATACCCTCTATGTATCATTCATCAGCAACTTGAACAGGAATCCACACGTGACCAGTTTGGTTTCATCTGTAGCCCCCTTAGTGTCTCCGGATCCCCTGGGCGTTCCAGACTTCGTATTTTGTATCTGGAAACACATCGTGGTCTGTACTGAGGATTCCTCCTGCTCCCACAGAGGAGCGGCCCAGGGAAGGGAAGCGAGGCCCCCGTGGTTGTCTGGAGGTGTCCTCTGGGCTGTGCTCTCCTGCCATAAGGAGGTCAAGCCAGGCATGGTCTCTGGTCTCCCCTGGTTTTCCCTGTCTTCTAAAGGAACTATCCCTGCTCAGCTGCTATGTCTTCAATACTTGGGCAAACGTTTTCCACCTTTAATACACTTGGTTTCTGAAACTCACCAGCATTTTGCCCTGTTTACTATGTAAGCACTTAAATTAGAAAAATCACTTACTCCTCTACAATCTTCAATACCCTGCCTGAATTGGAAGTCAATCATTTTCTCTCTCTCTTTTTTTTTTTTTTTTGAGACAGAGTCTTATTCTATCATCCTCAGTAGAGTGCCATGGCATCAAACAGCCTCAAACTCTTGGGCTCAAGCTATCCTCATGCCTCAGCCACTGCAGTAGCTGGGACTACGGGCACCTGTCACAACGCCTGGCTAGTTTTTCTGTTTTTAGTAGAGACGGGATCTCACACTTGCTCAGGCTGGTCTCAAACTCCTGAGCTCAGGTAATCCACCTGCCTCGGTCTCCTAGAGTTCTGGGACTACAGGCACGAGACATTAAGCCTGGCACTTTTTCTCCCTTTTTAAAGAAACAAATGGCCATATACAACATAATAATTCCTGTTTTTATAGAGAACGCCCAAGTACTTTGTTAACTGTGTCATAAAATGCTACTTTATGGTTTTATAGTCAGGATAAGCTACCATTTGTGATCATCCTGAGTCCTAAAAGCCTTCTGACCTAGCCAAGTCTTGGGGCAGAATAGACAATGAGGGACTCAAAGGGCTTCTAATGCTTCACCTTATAACAGAGATGGAAAGATTAAAACCCAAACTGAAACAGCAGGCACTAAAAAAGAAACCCTTTAATCATTTTTGAGTTATTATATCACCTATTACATTGTCAGAGGAGATGCTGGAAGATTAGGCTCTTGGCTGGTCTCGGTCGGCATATCAAAGGGCTTATTGCTGTTGGAACTGCTTTTCATAAAATTGGCAATTTCACATTCTGATGTCTACTGATGCTCTTTGCTCCAATAAATTTCTGTTAGCAAAGATCTTTAACCACTAGATGAACACTGTCTAAAGAGATCTATTTCTTCAACCTTAAGACACCACTGAAGTCTTATGAAAGACCATGGTTTCAGGGCAAGAAGCAGGATTGGGACACAAAGCTCATATTTCTCTGCCTGGCCAGTGACTTCTTGTGTGGCTATCCAAGCACTTGGGTATCAAGACCACTTGGTAGAGGCTGGTACAACCCTTGGTAGTGGCTGACACCTGTAATCCCAGCACTCTGGGAGGCCAAGGCAGGTGGATTGCTTGAGCTCAGGAGTTCGAAACCAGCCTCAGCAAAAGTGAGACCCTATCTCTACTAAAAATAGAAAAACTAGCCAAATGGGGTGGTAGACACCTGTAGTCTCAGCTACTCAGGAGGCTGAGCCAAGAGGATCACTTGAACCCAGGAGTTTGGGGCTGCTATGAGCTATGATGCCATGGCACTCTCGCGAGGATGACAAAGTGAGACTCTGTCTCAAAAAAGAAATAATTAAAGGCTAAGTATGTCCTTGAAAACTAATGTTAACGTTGGAAAATACAGATAGTACCAAAAAAAAAAAGTACCCATTTTAAGAAAGGAAAAAACTATATTACAATCATAATACTCAAGTCATGTTTGACTTCTGCAATTACACAAGGTGCTCAAATGTGACTTGTTTTCATCTTTAGTCATTGGCATATGTTGAGTATTACCAATTAGTTGTTAATTGTTAGTTTCCCAAATACATCAGTAATACTCGTGGTGGCTCATGCCTGTAATCCTAGTACTCTGGAAGGCCAAGTCAGGAGTTTCTCTTGAACTTAGGAGTTTGAGACCAGCCTGAGAAAGAATGAGATCCTAAAAATAGAAAAAATTAGCTGGGCATAGTGGCAGGCACCTATGGTCCTACCTACTTGGGAGGCTAAAGCAATAGGATCTCTTGAGCCCGAGAGTTTGATGTTGCTGTGAGCTATGAGGCCAGGACACTCTACCCAAAGTAACAAAGTAAGAGTCTGTCTCAAAAAATAAAATAAAATAATAATCTGCTAGTTTCAATGTAGCATTGAGCACATGAAATACTTGCTTTTCCATTCCTGTGATACTTTACTTAGGAGGGTGTTCTCTCATTCCATCCAGATTGTTACAAAAGATACAAAATCTCCATCTTTTTATGGCTGAATAGTATTCCATAGTATACACATACCACAATTATTAATATATTTTTATGTTGAAGCACATTTGTGTTGTAAGTAGATTTTTTAGTGAAAAAGAAACCAATTCAAGGAAAACAAAAATTTTATTTCAGGAATTTATTCTAAAAACACTGTTCATGTAAATTGGATCTCTATATGCTCATCTTGTTTCCACACGTTTTATATTTCCATCCATTCAGAAAGGATTATGGATCAAAGAGGTGACCCTAAATAACTGATTCTAAAGTCCCAAAGTGCCCCAAACTGACTTTTCAACCAGAATTTGTATTAAAAGAGTTTTCTGTTTAAGAACTTTCCTTTCCTTTTTCCTATTTTTTTTTCTTTATTAAATCATGGTTGTGTACATAAATGCAATCTTGGGGTACATTGTGCTGGTTTTATATACAATTTGAAATCTTTTCATTGAACTGGTTGACATAGCTTTCATGGCATTTTCTTAGTTATTGTGTGGAGACACTTATATTCTACATTTAGTAAGTTTCACCTGTACCCTTCTGAGAGGCACCTTAAGTGTGGACTCACCAATTACTCTCCCTCTGCCCATCCTCCCTCCCTCCTCTCCTCCTTTGCCCTTTTCCCCAGTTGTTGTGTTGTAATTGGGTTATAGCTTTCACATGAAAGCTATAAATTAGTTTCATAGTAGGACTGAGTATGTTGGATACTTTTTTGTCCATTCTTGGGAAAATTTGCTAAGAAGAATATTTTCTGGCTCCATCCATGTAAACATGAAAGAGGTAAAGTCTCCAAGAACACAGTATAGCAAAAGCAGACAGCCCTCAGAATGGGAGAAATTATTCGCAGGTTACATCTCTGACAAAGTTTTAATAACCAGAATACAAGGAAAACTCAAACGTATTAGCAAGAAAAGAACAAGTGATCCCATCTCATGGTGGGCAAGGGACTTGAAGAGAAACTTCTCTGAAGATACAGGCGCACAGCCTACAGACGCATGAAAAAATGCTCAACATCCTTCTTTTTTTTTTTTTTGTAGAAACAGAGTCTCACTTTATCACCCTCGGTAGAGTGCCCTGGCATCACACAGCTCACAGCAACCTCCAACTCCTGGGCTTGGGCGATTCTCTTGCCTCAGCCTCCCGAGTAGCTGGTACTACAGGTGCCCGCCACAACACCCGGCTATTTTTCTGTTTTTTGCAGTTCGGCCGAGGCCGGGTTTGAACCCACCACCTTCAGTATATGGGGCCAGCGCCCTACTCAATGAGCCACTTAATTTTTTTTTTTTAATTGAGACATTGTCTCACTCTGTCACCCAGGCTAGAGCACTTTGGCATCATAGCTCACAGCAACCTCAAACTCCCGGGCTCAAGTGATCCTCCTGCCTCAGTCTCCCAAGCAGCTGGAACTATAGGTGTCCACCACGATGCCTGGCTAATTTTTCTATTTTGAGTAGAGATGAGGTTCTTGCTCTTTAGCTGGTCTGGAACTCCTAAGCTCAAGAGATCCACCTCCCTTAGGTTCAGTGCTGGGACTACAGGTGTGAACCACTGTGAACGCCTGGATGTTTATTTTCCTCCTGCCCTGAGGCCCTCTCCTTTGGTGCCAGCTGATGCACCATCTATACTGAGGACCTCTGATGATGATAGTGGCGAGGGAGAGCAAGGGTATCAGAGTTTAGGGAGCAAGAGACACCTCTATCATCTCTCCGTGGTGCCCCTTATCACCATCCTGCTCATCTCCCTGGGATGTGCGGGGTTTTCTGGCTTCTGCAGGCACCTGGGCTGCAATGAGGCTATCAACCCCATTCTCTCGGTCCCCTGGTTAGTTTATACCAGTGTTCAAAAGATTAAATGCTTCTCTTTTTTTGGTGCCAGGATTTTTATTCTTTTAACGAGAGCTCTGCAATAACCTTTGAATGATTGTTTTGACCCTCCCTCTACTTACAACAGAGACTCACAAAGCTGATCTGGAAATAATCAGGCAGAGGTTCATAAACGCACTGGCTCGGCACCTTTCCTCTAAGAAATCATTGCTAATTTGGGGTTCCTCTTACAACATAGCAAAACTGAAAATAATTTCAGGGCTTTGCAATGCAAAAAAGTCCCTAGTGGCCTCATTTCTACATCCTTTCCCCACCCTCCAATAAATGACCCTAAATTCTTGGTCACTATTATCTGATCTTGGCTGGGATTTGGGAGGAGGCTGACCTGAATGAATGGAGGCAGAGAGAGCCCTGTCCAGAGACGGGAGGAATGATTTAGATCTGTGGCTTCCTCCTCCTCTGGTCCAGCACCGGGCCTCGTGCTGGCAGAGATGAAAGAGACCTGTAAGTTGAGATCCTAGCGTTTTTGGCTAGAGCTTCCTGTTATCTTTCTGTACCCTCTGGCCCAGGGATCTATTTTAGGCAGTAACTTCCACTCCCTCTCTGTCAGAAACTTCTCTTGTCACTGAACTAGATTTTGGAGGTATAAGAACATCTGGCTTTTGGACTGTGCGTCCCCTCAAAGCTGATCGTGTGTTTAATTTTAGCTGCTCAATGAATGTTTAATTTATGGCACATGATGAATGAATACAACCAGCTTCGATGGCTTCATTTTAATCTTGTTCCCAAGACAAATTTCACTCTCCGTACTTCCCCCGCAAAAACCAAATTTTCTTCTTCCCCATTTCAATTCTTATCATCTCTCCCTATCCCCCAAATTTCCAATTACCAGCTCTTCCCATTAAAAGTTTCTTCTCTATTCTCTATTCCTACTCATTCATGACCTAGTAGCTTTCACTGGGAATTTCACTAGGGAAGATGGTGTGGGGCCTGGTGGTTAGAAACCGCAGCTGCCTGCCTGAGTTCAAATCCTGCTCGCACCCTGGTTGGTTGTGACCCCTGTGAACCTCAGCACCCTCATTTGTACATTGGTCGTAGGGCTGTTGGGGGTGGGGTGATGAAGGTGAAGCTGTCACAGAACCTGGCAACTGAAGAAAGACTCCCTCAATGCCCCTTATTAGTAATGTTGGTAATGCTCCTTGTCAGTAAAGTTATCTAGGCAGGTACTTTTCTAGGCCTTTATCTAACCCTAGTGTTCATCATAAGAGTAGAAAATGTATGATTGACCTGCAAGGAAAAATCTGGAGGAATGGATTGCTTATTCCAGAGCAGAGGTGACCGACAAGCATAATGGCTGTGCTTGCCAGCACCTTCCACCTTGCATACCCTCCCACATGCCTGTGATTTTGTACCTCCAGCAACTCGACTTTCTGCTGTCCAAGGGTGAACATACACATTACAAACTCTCAGAGATTCAGTGACCCTAGTTACTACCTACGTGACACCCCATGAAAAGAAGGCAGCTACACCCTCTGAATACAAACAACTTGCCCAGGCTCAAATGACTGGTAAGTGGCCAAGCGGGGATGGGATTTCAGACATCAGAGGACCAATCTGCGACCTTTGGAAGACACAAAGCCACTGGGGTTATTCTTCATTTCCACTTAACCCGCCATATTTCTGCTAGATCTACCTGCTTCTGACACCCCCAGTCCCTGAGCCCATCCTGGACTCCACAGGTGCAAAGCATGAGTCTCCCCCTCCTCACACATCTATCTGCTGGGGCTTGAGAATAAGCCACCAGCCCAGGCTTGGGCCCCACTGCTGCCTGGCCCTGACCGCTGGTCTCAGCTGACACCATGAGGGGCGTTATGTCTTTGACTTTGGCTCTGGGCACCCAAAGGCTCTCCCTCTTCCCCACTCCCAGGCAATACAGCCTGTTTACACACTCCTTTCCTCCCCTGTAACTTCAGAAAATAGGGCCCTTGTTCTTCCTTGTTCCCATGACCTATTTTATCATAGAAGTAATAATATTTTGTGTCCAAGCAGCCTCAGTTTCAACAAACCATAGGATCGCCTCTTTACAGAGTAGAATGGGACCATGCTGTGACATAGAACAAATCATTTCACCACTCGGAGGTTTTATTCCTTCCTAGTTAAAATGGACATTAAGTTATATGACTTTTTAATATGCCATAAAATTATGTGAATTTACAGCTGAAGTATCTTCTGTGTTACCAGAGGGCTCCGAGGAGGGAAGGAGGGCAGTCATTTTAGTCTTCAGTAGGTCTGGCTGTCTTCCAGGGCAGACTCTAAAAAATTTCTCTGCCATAGGTAAGATTTCTTTCCTGTCTTTATTTTCACCTCCTATCCCTCATGCTATTGTTTTCTTGAGAATTCCCTTTTCCATCTATGTAAGCTATATACTGATTTATTTATTTATTTATTTATTTATTTATTTATTTATTTATTTATTTGAGACAGAGCCTCAAGCTGTCACCCTGGATAGAGTGCTGTGGCATTACAGCTCACAGTAACCTCCAACTCCTGGGCTCAAGCGAGTCTCTTGCCTCCACCTCCCAAGTAGCTGGGACTACAGGCGCCCGCCACAACACCCGGCCATTTTTTGGTTGCAGCTGTCGTTGTTTGGCGGGCCCGGGCTGGATTCGAACCCGCCAGCTCAGGTGTACATAGCTGGCGCCTTAGCCCATTGAGCCGCAGGCACTGAGCCTATATACTGATTTTTTTAAACTTTTTTTGTTGTTGTTGAGATAGAGTTTCCCTTTGTCACTCTGGGTAGAGTACTGTGGTGTCATCATATCTTACAGCAACCTCAAACTCCTGGGCTCAAGTGATTCTCCTGCCCCAGCTTCACAAGTAGCTGAGACTACAGGCTCCCCCACCACGCCCATTCAGATTTTGTTTAGCTTTATTTATTTATTTATTTTTGAGATGGAGTCTCACTCTGTTGCCCTGGGTAAGGTGCCTGGTGTCACAGTTCACAGCAACCTCAAATTCCTGGGCTCACGTGATTCTCCTGCCTCAGTCTTCTGAGTAGCTGGGACTACAGGTGACCACCACCATGCCCAGCTACTTTTTCTATTTTTAGTAGAGATGGGGTCTCACTCTCACTTAGGCTGATTTTGAACTCCTGAGCTCAAGTAATCTACCCTCCGTGGCCTCTTGGAGTGTTTTATTTTTACTTTAAAATCCAAATTTGACATTTTTGCAACCTCCTGTTAGCTTTGCATATGAAGCTACTGTCATGACAACGGTGATGCTCTTTTAATCTGAAAATAGTTTGGAGACATAAAACAGTAACAATAACCTTTAAAATGCAACATCCCCCCCATACTATTAGGGAACACTCCAGTGACTGCATTTCAACTATTTCAATACTCTGTACTTTTTGTCTCTCCATATGTGCTGTAATTGCTGGCTAAATGGTTAATTTTCATAGCTCCCTTCTCATTTCTGCTTCTTAGATTTTTCTTTGGTTCTTGGTGAACAGACTTATTTCCTACCACATGAGTATGAATCATGACCTTTCAGCACTTCATTAACTTAGTAATGCACCCAGCCTCATCAAAGTCTCTTTCTTATTTATTGTAAAAGTAGATGAGTCCTTGGCCAGGCGTGGTGGCTCCCACCTGTGATCCCAGCACTCTGGGTGGCCAAGGCAGGTGGATTGCCTGAAACCTGCCTGAACAAGAGTGAGATCCCATCTCTACTAAAAATAGAAAAACTAGCTGAGTGTTGTGGCAGGTGCCTATAGTCCCAGCTACTCAGGAGGCAGGAGGATTGCTGGAGCCCAAGAAATTGAGGTTGCTGTGAGCTATGACACCTTGGTACTCCATCCAGGGCAAAAGAGCAAGATGGTCTTAAAAAGCAAAACAAAACATTGATTTTAAACTAAACATTAAATCATTCCAGGTTTATAGGCATGTTGATGGATAGAAAAATATGAATCATTACCTAGATTTAGTTTGTTTTGGTTGTTTTTGGTCCAAACCAAGTCTATATTTTTCTCTAAAGAAATGGACTCACTAAGCCTATTTCCCTTTCCTAGAAACACAATCAGATTAATTTCCCAGTCACTGTTGCTTCTGGGTGTGGGGCAGTATGAGTAGTTCTTACCAGGGGAAGGTAGTGGAAATAGTACTGCCTCTCAGAGCAGAGGAAGCTTCTCTCCAATTCTCCCATCTGCTGACTGATAATACCAGATAGTCTTTTTTTTTTTTTTTCCTGAGACAGAGGCTCACTTTGCTGCCCTCAGTGGCATCTTAGCCTCAAACTCTTGGGTTCAAACAATTTTCTTGCCTCAGCCTCTCAAGTAGCTGGGATTATAGGCACTCACCACAATGCCTGGCTAGAGGCATTGAGACGGGGGTCTCACTCTTGCTCAGGCTGGTCTCAAACCTGTGAGCTCAGGTAATCCACCTGCCCTGGCCTCTAAAGTGCTGGAATTACAGGTGTGAGCCACCAGGCCGGGCCCCCGAGATAGTCTTGAAAGCACGTGTTGAAGATGGCAGAATGGATGAAAGGAGCTGTCTCCCTGAGTTGTTATGCGGACACTGAGGTTGTTCATTAGGACTCTCAGCCAGTTTGATAGTGGTTAGTAGGCCCTCACGAAGACACATCTCTCTATCCCACCGCAGACAGTGGGTCCTCACAGCAGCCTTGCCATGTGGCGTGGCCAAAGATGGTGCCTCACAAGTGGTGTACAATGTAACGCTCCTGCTTCTCACTCTGCCTTTACTTTGAGTAGATCATTCACACCTCCTCAGCAAAACAGAGGTCAAAGTCATAAGGGTCGTCCCCTTTCAAGTCACCTCCAAGCAGGCTGGTTCCCACAGTAAGAGTTCATCAGCATTTCAAGATCTCTCCCTATCTTGGGATTTGATGAACACAGGTGGGACTCCATCCCAGCCACCAAGACAAGGCACCCAAACCCAGCCCTTTCTGTATCTTTCAGAGCATTCAATAAGCATAATCTTGTTTTCTTTGGAAATAACATGGTTGTCTAATTGCTGTTGGCTTCCTATGACCTAATTTATCAGCAACCTGAGCTCATTTTGGACTTTTCCTTTCTTGCGACAGCCCTAATCTCATTTCTTTAATGTATGGCTTTTTGGTTTAAATGTGCTTCCTCTCCTCCTTTGTATGGTGGTGAGTGAAAAATAATGATAATAGTAAATAAAATGAATGTGCTTCCTCTTTCTGCTATGTTGTTGACAGACGTGAATGCATCTCCACATCTCTCTGTGTCTCCTTATCTTCAGTTCTCTCTTTCAGGGCCATTCCCTGAAAACTTATCTCCGATCATTTCCTCTTGGGTCTATCTCTTCTTTAAGAATTTCAAAGACGGCTTGGCGCCTGTGGCTCAATGGGCTGAGGCGCCAGCCACGTACACCTGAGCTGGTGGGTTCAAATCCAGCCTGGGCCCGCCAAACAATGACGGCTGCAACCAAAAAATGGCCAGGCGCTGTGGCGGTCGCCTGTAGTCCCAGCTACTTGGGAGGCAGAGGCAGGAGACTCGCTTGAGCCCAGGAATTGGAGGTTGCTGTGAGCTGTGATGCCACAGCACTCTATCCAGGGTGACAGCTTGAGGCTGTGTCTCAAAAAAAAAGAATTTCAAAGTAAAAGCTCAATAATGCAGAGATCTGTTTCTCTTTTCCTACCCCACAGTTTTTGCCTACTGTTTCCCCACCCTCCCCTCCAGTTCAGGCCCCTCAGGGGATGAGCTGAACACCAGGGATCAGTTGCCAGCTCAACTCAAACAAGATAATGTCCAATTTGCTCTTTCTTTTCCCCCTCTCCCATTTATCCTAATGTTTAAATTTCTCCATCAATTGGCTGGGCAGCTCACACCTGTAATCCTAGCACTTGGGAGGCCAAGGCAGGTGGATTGCCTGAGCTTACAGGTTAGAGACCAGCCTGAGCCAGAGTGAGACCTTGTCTCTAAAAATAGCAGGGCATTGTGGCAGGCACCTGTAGTCCCACTTGGGAGGCTGAGATAAGAGAATCTCTTGAGCCCAAGAGTTTGAGGTTGCTGTGAGCTGTGACTGCACGGCACTCTACCTAGGGTAAAAAAGTAAGACTCTGTCTCAAAAAAAAAAAAAATTTAGCCATCAATTGATATACAAAAAGCTTTGGTACACTTTGTCAGGAGCTTTGAAATGAGAACAGAAAGAAGATGAAGACAGTAAAAATACAAGCAGGACCACACAAAACTTATGAAACTCATGTGGAACCATCCAAGAATAAGAGTAAATAGTACCTACCAATTGTCTGGTGCACATAAAATGTGCATTCACACAGCTGGGAGCAGTGGCTCTTGCCTGTAACCCCCCCACTTCGAGAGGCAGAAGCAGGTGGATCCCTTGAGCTCAAGAGTTCTAGACCAGCCTGAGCAAGAGTAAGGCCCTGTTTCTACTAAAAGTAGAAAAAATAGCCAGGTGTGGTGGGGGGCACCTGTAGTCCCCAGTCCTCGGGAGGCTACGGCAAGAGGATTGCCTGAGCCTCAGAGTCTGAGTTTGCTGTGAGCTACAATGCTACCACACTCTACCCAAGACAACAGAGTGAGATTCTGTCTAAAAAAAAAAAAAGTGCACTCAGACATGAGATGGGGTGAGATCAATGTGTGCTAGAGCAAAAGGAAGGCTTAATAAAGATAGGAGTTAGCCTTTAAGGACTGTTAGGCTAGAGCAGCAGGAAGTGTGGGCATTTTGTATGTAGGGACTATCACGAGTTAAGATTGAGAAGCAGAAATATTAGTCACAATCGTAGCGGGTCCTATTTGTTACACACCTGTCACGTGTCTTGCATCATGCCAGGCCCTTCCCGTCCATCCCATCGGATGCTCTTGGTGATACTGGGATTATGACACAGGTATTTTACAAATGAGAGAACCCAGTGTTAGAGAAGTACTAAATGGCAGGGTCAGGATTCAAGGTCTGTGCTTCACCCACTGCACAGGAAGGTGGGACGGTTACAAAGGCAGTGCTCTGGGGAGCAGAGGGCAGTAGGCCAGGCAGATCAGGGAATCAGGACATGGACATGCTGGATGTTGAATGCAGATGCTAGGCGGGACCTGGCAAGTAATGGGGAACTGCTGTGGACTTTTTTAGCACATAAGTAGCGTGACAAACTTTGGAGTTAGACAAGATCTGACATCAAGGCCATGTTTCCAAGTTAACTGTGTAACTCTGAGAACCATAGTTAAACTTGCGGAGATTCAGTTTTCTCCTTTGTAAAATGTGTTCAACAGTAGTAATTATGTATTTATTTATTTATTTATTTAGAGACAGAGTCTCACTCTGTCACCCTGGGTAGAATGCTGTGGTGTCATAGCTCACAGTAACCAAACTCTTGGGCTTAAGCGATCCTCCTGCCTCAGACTCCCAAGGAATTGGGACTATAGGCACCCACCAGCATGCTGGCTTGTTTTTCTATTTTTCAGAGAGACGAGGGCTCACTCTTGCTCAGTCTGGGCTCAATCCTGAGCTCAAGGGATCCTCCCCTCTTGGCCTCTGTTGGCTGGATTATAGGCGGGAGCCACCATGCCCAGCCCAGGAAGTCATTTCCATGCCCTCCTTATGTGTGCCTGCTAGTCACCTGGGGAAGACATTCTGAGTAAGC
Organism: Arctocebus calabarensis; assembly: GCA_963573935.1. Taxonomy (NCBI): domain Eukaryota; kingdom Metazoa; phylum Chordata; class Mammalia; order Primates; family Lorisidae; genus Arctocebus; species Arctocebus calabarensis. Next base: position 12,161 of record CAUYON010164326.1, on the reverse strand, counting down.
AAGTCTAGGTGGGCTGGTGATTTTTTTCTTCCACTTCGATTTGGGCAGTCTGTGAGCCACACCGTCAGAAGCCTGGGTTCAGCCAGGCCCCCTCTGTTGGTGTCTGGTTTGTCCCTTCATGCTGCAGTTAGATGACCTTGCCCATATGTGTGGAGGCTGCTGGATGCTGTGGGGTATGGGGGAAAGAGGTAGGCTGGCCAGGAAGAAAGAAGAGATCGGGAAAGCCAGGACTTTGGGGCTTGCAGTGGAGGAGAAATCACCATCTTTTAATTCTTGGGTAGTGGCAAAAACAAGAGAACACTTCACTGAGATGAGCAGGGAGGGGTGTAGCCTGGGTGGGGTGTCCCCAGGTGGGGTGCTGTGTCTCCTCTCACAGTCCACAGAACTATTAATGGCATGAATCATTAGGCTCTGGTTCAGCCACCACTCTTGGCTACTTGGTTGCTACCAGTCCAGCATCTCGTTTTTTTACCCACAACCCCAGGGCTGTGCTTAGAGTTTTAACACCAGATCACATGGGTACCAATTTTTCCATCAGAAAATCTGCCTAGTTCTGAATCTTTCTACTGTTCAGAAATGAACCCATGGAGTCTCCCCACCTTTGTTTTTCCAGTGTCACTGTCCACATCCTGTAGAATCCTTCAGGATGAAGGATTCATCATGTAGAATCCTAGGATGAAAGAATCTGTCCTGGGGTCTGGGTCTCCAGATGAGGCCCCAGAGCCCCACCTACATCTGTGGTCTTGAACCACAGTCCCTCAGGGGCTGTTCCATGGCCTTCACATCTCTGTGTTTCCCTAGAATAAAACCCGAAGGATGGGTCAGGCAGAGTGGCTCATGCCTGTAATCCCAGCACTCTGGGAGGCCAAGGTGGTTGGATCCCTTGAGCTTAGGAGTTCTGAGACTAGCTTAAGCAACAGTGAGACCTCATCCTTACTAAAAAGAGAAAAACTAGCCAGGTTTGGTGGTGGGTACTCAGCTACTATGGAGGCAGAGGCAGGAGGATCATTTGAGCCCAGGAGTCAGAGGTTGTTGTGAGCTATGATGCCATGGCACTCTACCCAGGGTGACAGAGTGAGATTCTGTCTCAAAAACAAAAACAAAAACATGAAAGGATGCCTGCAAACTAAAACAGCTTGGCCCAGTGTTTTTCTCATCTTAGGAACAGAAAAGGAAAAAAGCAAGAGGAAGCAGTAAGAAGCCACCGCTGACTCACCCCAAATTACCAACTACTGTGAATTACCCGGCAGCTGCAGAACAGCCATCTTCTGTTTAAAAAAAAAAGGGCTTTCTGAAATACTCCTCTTTCCTAACCTTTATGCATCTTTTTATTTTTATAAATATCTGCTCAGAACATAGTCAAGGCAACTGAAAACTACTAAGTGTCTGAGGCCCTATAGACTTCAAATACTGGAATAGGGTCCAGTATCATAAACATATTCACAAAGAGACAAATCCAGGTTGTTGCCATTGACACTCCCTATAGCAAAATTCTGTATGTCCTATCTTTGGTCGTCAATAATTGTACTTTGCCAATTGTGTGACTGCTCAGGTATTTGTATCAATGTCATATGAAGCACGCTTTCTCGAATGAGCTTACATCACTCTGCAACAACAGTGAGATACATCATTGATCTTTTCATCTTTAGGATCAAGAAAGATCCCTTACTCGTTCAGTGATCTTAGATTTTAGCGACTCATCTAAGATCATGAACTAGTAAGTGATGGATTAGGGGCTGACCCAGCTCTTTGATGGCAATTCCAGGGCACATGTCACAGTATCGTGTGGCTCTTCTCTATATATGTGCCAAGCAGGGCCCACACCGCTTGTTCACAAGACAGCCTGGCCCCAGTCCAGCATGGCAGTCACAAGGCAGCACCTTGCAGGGCTCCAGCAGGGAGCACATGCTGTGAACAGCTGGGCATGGCAGGGGCTCTGGGGCAGCCCCCTTCCTGAGACACCTGGAACTCCGGTGCCAGGGGCTGTGTCTCAGCACTCCCCATCTGCCCGGCTGGAGGTTCATCAGACTGCACGGGAGCCAAAGAAGCACTAAGCCCTCCTGCACCTTATTTGAGTCAGACTTGCCCCGCAGTCTGCTGGTGGGAAGCCCCTCTCCAGCATCCTGATAAAATGCTTTGTTAGTGATGCTCCTGCAAACTCAGGAGCCCAGCTGAGGACAGATTGCTCAGATTGCTCTGCTAGGGAAGGAGCAGATGATCTAAAAAGGCAAAAGACAGGAAGTCCAGGAGTGTCAGAGCTGGCCTGGGTGTGTCTGAGACACAGGCATCTTCCAGGGATAAGTCCAGAAGGGAACAGTCCAGGTGGCCTTCTTGCAAAGCTCAGGGGGAGGTGGTTGCTCCCAAGCAGTGAGCACTGTTCCTGAAGAAGCTCCACCATCTGCCCTTCTGTACCACTTGTGAGTTCCTAAGAGCCTCTGTCCTCTGGACCTGTTTTGTTGACTTTCAGATTGCCTATTATGGGGAGGAGACAGCCAGCTATGAGGCATACTTGTTAAAGAAAGAAACATCCGTGTTGACTCTTCCTGATAGGAAGACATCAGAAAAGGCACCAGTTGTTGTCTGTATCTGTCATTTGAAGAAGGAACCAATGTCAAGTGCATAATCTCATGTACTTTCCTCCCAGGAGTCATGGAGTCAGCCTGGCATTCATGCTCTGAGCCCCCCATGCCTAGGCGGTGGCACTCAGAGAAGAAGTACTGTCCAACAGTCAGTCCCCAGTTCAGGGAAAACATGACATAGGTGTTGTCTGGGAGACTCCAGCCCTGAAGCAGCTTTTACTAATTTTTTTTTTTTTTGAGACAGAGTCTCATTGTCACTCTGGATAGAGTTCTGTGGTATCATAGCTCACAGCAACCTCAAAATCCTGGACTCAAGTGATCCTCCTGCCTCAGCCTCCTGAGTAGCTGGGACCTCAGGCACCCACTACCACTTTTGGTTAGTTTTGCTATTTTCAGTAGAGATGGGAGTCTCACTTTTGCTCAGGCTGATCTCCAACTCCTAAATTCAAGTAATCCACTTATCTCGGCCTCCCCAAGTGGGATTACAGGTGTGAGCCACTGTGCCCAACCCAGACCTTTGGGTTTTAACCTGCAAACAGCTGGTGAGGAGAAAGACAGAACACCTGGTTAGTGAGACAAGCAGGGACAGGTTGTGACAGCTGTCTTAGAACCCTTACAAAGAGCATGAATACTGGTTGAGCCTAAGGAGCCAGTTGAGCTAGAAAGATACTTTCTTTTTCATGTTGACTAAATAAAACCATCATATCACTTCAAGAAACAGAATGTAGAGTGCTGAGGTGGTGCCAGGTGGGGTCTGGAAACCCTGACCTAGTCAATTGTGTGTTGGTGCAGAATTGCAGTGCAAGGAGGCGGCATGGACAGTGAATCAGGGGGCTGGGAGCCTTTGACCCAGTAACTTCCCTCTAGTTACTAAGGACATGTGGACTGCCCTCTCCCATAAAGCTGATGAAGCCAGTGGATCGAATGCATATAAAATATAAAATAGGTATGGAGAAGGGAAGGCTGTAGCTTCATTAGGACCACTGAAGTCTATGTGATAGTTAGCAGTCATCACAGAACAGTGTCAGTCTGTGGAAAAGCCCCCTTTTCCTATTGCTGGGAGCCCAAGAGAGTTGTACCAGCAAACTCAAACAGTAGCACAAGAATGGTGGATTTACTGTGAAGCCAACATAGCTTCATTTTCAGGGCTGCTCACTTCTAGAAGCCCCTGGTGAGAGCTGAGGAGGGGCTCTGTCAATGAGTTCACAGTTGCGTGTCTCTGTGCCATTGGACAGTGTAAGACAACGCAGCTGCAATCAGTTGAGGAGGCTGTCACTCAGAATTCCATGGTAGTCACTCTTCCCTCCCATGATAGTGCGGAAGTGGTTGGGGTCATTTTGGGAGATCAGTTAAGGGTGAATGGAGCTGGACATGCATTTCTTTGGGTTTGGGGAAGACATCATGGAATTTGCAGTGACTTGCTTGGGTATCTCTAGCCTCAAACCTCCCCCAACATGCAGGAATGTCTTCAGGGCTATTTCTCCATCCTCTGCCCACTCAACTAGAGTCCTGGTGGAAGGCTCAAGGCCAAAGGTCATATCTCACTATCAACTGTTCTAGGGCATCTGGAAATGAGATGAGAGAATGAGATGGGCATAGTTAGAAGGTATACCATCATGAATTCTTCCAATCAGCTCTTATTTAAAATGAAAAACATCTGTCTCTAGTTTACAACTATTTACAAACATTTTCTATTTTTTTTTTTTTTTTGAGACAGAATCAGAATCTCACTTTGTAGCCCTGGGTAGAGTGCCATGGCATCGTCATAGCTCAAAGCAACCTTAAACTCCTGGGCTCAAGCCATCCTCTTGCCTCACCCTTCCAAGTAGCTGGGACTCCAAGGCATGTGCCACTGTGCCTAGCTCATTTTTCTCATTTTAGTAGAATTGGGGTCTCACTTTTGCTCAGGCTGGTCTCGAACTCCTGAGCTTAAGCCATCCACCCACCTCTGCCTCCCAGAGTGCTAGGATTACAAGTGTGAGCCATAATGCTTGGCCAAAAAACATTTCTAAAATAATAAAATAGAAAGGAATGGATTTAGTTTTCATCACCATCTAATCAAAACCAGTTGAGAAAAGATCAGGTTTTTCTTTCTATTATTTCTGTAGGTCATATTATACAAATGTTATATGTGGCCTTCCTCTCCAAAAACCCATTACATGCCAGTTTAGTCATGAGAAAAACATCAGACAAATCCCAATAGAGGGACATTTTACAAAACACCTGATCAATATTCCTCAAAATTGTCAAGGTCCTGAAAAAACAAGTGTAATATGAAAAAATGTCATAGCCACGAGCAGCCTAAGGAGACATGACAACTAAATGTCATGGGTTGGGATCCTGGAACAGAAAAAGGATGTTAGGTAAAAAAATTAAGGAAATTTGAACAATGGATAGGCCAGGGGTAGGAAACCTCTTTTCATGTTGAAAGCATGCATTAATTCAGATGTAATCAAATAAAGTCACATTCAAGAAACATCAATTAGATATACTTAGAGAAGTACATTATCTTGTGAAAATCTAACTACCATGCACTTAACAATTTTAAAAAATGTAACAATTTGTTAATGTTAAAGTCAACTAACTTTTAAAGACTTTGTTGTGATCTGCTTTTTGTTGGAAAGCATTTGAATATTTAGTTGCAGCACGGACGTCTGAAGTTTCAGCTGATCCTTTATACGGGTATCAGTCAGTTGTGACTTTAAGGGCATCTTGATTTGGGTTAGGTAGGGGTATATAGATTTGAAGAAAAAAGTGGTTGAAAAGCAAGAAAGCACTTTTGGGGCATGTTGCCAAAGTATCGCATTTTTCTATATTTCAATTGGATCTTTCTTAACATTAAAAATGACTTTAATTTATTATTTTTTAATTTAATTTAATTGATTAATTTTTTTTGAAACAAAGTCTCAAGCTGTCACCCTGAGTAGAGTACCATGGCGTCACAGCTCACAGCAACCTCAAACTCTTGGCCTTAAGTGATTCTCTTGCCTCAGCCTCCCAAGTAGCTGGGACTACAGGCGCCCACCACAAGGCCTAGCTATTTTTGTTGTTGTTGTTACAGTTGTCATTGTTGTTGTAGTTGGCCTTGGCCAGGTTTCAACCCACCAGCCTCAGTGTATTGAGGTTGAGCTGTAGGCACTGCCTAATTAATTAGTTTTTTTGAGACAGAGTCTCACTTTATTGCCCTGGTAGAGTGCTGTGGTATCATAACTCATAGCAACCTCAAACTCCTGTTCTCAAGCCATTCTCCTACTTCAGCCTCCCAAGTAGCTGGGACTACAGCACTCACCACAATGCCCAGCTATTTTTAGAGTTGGGGGTCTCACTCTTATTCAGGTTAGTCTTGAACTCCTGAGCTCAAGCAATCCACCCACCTTCGTCTCCCAGAGTATTAGAATTACAGGCATATGCCACCGTGCCTGGCCAAAACAATGACTTTAAAATGTCATCCACTGAGAACTCAATCAATTCCATCTGTAGTTCTTTAGGTGCCTTGGTGATATCAACTAGGTGAGGCTGAAAACGCCAATTTGAATGTGATGTCTTGATTCTCAAAGTCAGAGAAACTTTCATTGTATCTTCTAATTAATAGGTCTGTAACTATAACAGCTGAGTATTCTTCAAATGATTGGACTATATCATCCTGCTCATCCGTGACCTTTGCTAACTGGAGAAAATATTCATCTGAAATTTCCTTTTGAAGTGTTTTGAAAAAGACAACTTTTTTTAAAATGCTTGGACTTTTTTCTACATATCATACCTAGACTTAGTTTTACCTCGCAAAGGAACATTCAAATCATTTTGATTTGCCATGATATCACACAGAAATGCTGCAGTTCTATAGAAATCTTTTCAATAATTCACATTGCTGATTCTGTTCTTCATAAAATTTAACTATGTTCTCACTGACATAAAATTTTGCCTATCACCTGTTCCTGTGATAGTGCACTTCAGAATAAGGTAAATCCACTCTGAATACTGCATCCTTCAACTTTAGCATGCTATGAAACATGCTATGAAGATGCCATGTTACATTTGCAGGAATATAGTTAACAATACTTATAACTTGTTGCAAATTGTTACTTAAAATAGCTTTAGCACAGAGATTTTGTGGATATAAGATACAATGAAAAGAAATGAGAGCATCTTGATCTGTTAATGCTTTCTTTATGCAATAAACCCCTCATGTTCTCCTGTCATGGAAGGTGCACCACCTGTACGTACCCTCACTACATTTACTAAATTAAGTCCAACTTCAGGACATTTATCTTGAAAGTTGCTGAAAGTATCTAGTCCCTATATTCTTTCTTTCTTTTTTTTTTGAGACAGAGCCTTAAGCTGTCACCCTGGGTAGAGTGTTGTGGCATCATAGCTCACAGCAACCTCCAATTCCTGGGCTCAAGCGAGTCTCCTGCTTCCGCTTCCCAAGTAGCTGGGACTACAGGCGCCCACCACAAGGCCTGGACATTTTTTGTTGTTGTTGCAGCTGTCATTGTTGTTTGGCGGGCCGGGGCTGGATTCGAACACGCTGGCTCAGGTGTACATGGCTGGCGCCTTAGTCCGTTGAGCCACAGGCACCGAGCCTAGTCCCTATTTTCTATACCCAAGAGTACCCAAAGCAAGTAACTCTTCATAGCAAAGAAAATCTGTTATGACCTGAATGAAGTATATAACCTGTGCTGAATCAGTTGCATCAGTTGAGTCATATAAAATGATTAAATAATATATATGTGTATATATGTATGTGTGTGTGTGTGTGTATATATACAAAGTATAGTATGAAGTTGCTCTATTAAATTAAAGGTTAATTCATGTTGCTGACCAGTTATGGTTCTCCTTGAAAGAGGCAGTTGTTTCTACTTTGAAACATTATCAGGATCTAAGTATCCTACAACTTCAACAATGCATTCTTTTACAATTTCTACATCACTGAATGGCTTCCCTTTTTTCCTGAGTATATAAGCTACTTTGTAAGTTGCTTCACTGGCATTATTGCTGGTTGAAAGAATTTCATTTTTAAATTTCTGCAATGTGTCCTTCCATGTCTCTCCAATTTAAAAATTTTTATGGTCCTTATGAGTGTTATGACAAGATTTTCAATTAAGATTTTCCTGTTTCTCTATGTTTACTTGGTCTATTATGCTTCTCACAGTCAGCCAATGATTTTGACACTCAATTTGTTGAATTTTTGCAATGTTTTCATCAGTTCTGTCAGTGACAAGTTCTCAAACTTAATTGTAAGACCTCATATATGACATTACTTGGATATAAGATCTTTTACAGAAGACTCAACTGAAAATGAGGTCATTAGGGTAGGGCCTATGGAAATATGGCTGGTGTCCTTATAAAAAGGGGAAATTTGGACACACTCATTAGAAAGGGAAGATAATGTGAAGAGAAATAGGGAAAAGAAAGCTATCTGCAAGCCAGAGAGAGGCCTGGGGAATGTCCTTCCCTAACAGACACCTCGATTTCATACTCCTGGTCTATGTGAGACAGCACTTTTCTGTTGTTGAAGCAACCTTTGTAGCACTTTATGGCAGCCACAGAATTTAGGGAGTTCCTGAGGGTGCTCTGGCACTGAGGGAGTGATTAGAGAAGCAGGAAGAAAAAGGAGAGGCTAAGATGAAGAAATCACGGGTGGGGTGAGAGACCTGGACAGAGAAAACAAGGGATCAGCCAAGAGGAAACCGTAAACATAAACATTATTTTCTTTGAAATGGGAGGGTCTCAGTCTGGAAGATACCAGCTCCAGAAGAGGTTCTAGAAGAAGTGAGCTGACCCCCTGTGTCCTGCACACCTTGGGAGGAAGCAAATACTGCTACCACCTTTGGGTGCTCTGGAAAAATGAGAGACATCCAACTTAAGTCCTGAAGATACTATTTGCAGGAGTCAACTTGAGTAGGCTTGAGGCCTCCAGGGAACATGTGTGTAGTCCGTGGTTCTTACACGCATGCTCTGGGGACAGCTGAATTCCCTCACTAGCATTTAACCTACGTGCCTCCGTTTTCTGTAAAAAGGGAATACTGATAGGACCTATCTCACCTTGCTCTCAAAATGAGAGCAAAGAGTTTACAGCAGTGTCTGGTATCAAGCTCTCAGTAAACGGTATTTGTTATTACCAAAGGTGTTAATTAGTCAATCTCATCCTCCCAATTCAAAGTCCTACTAGGTAACAGCCCTCCAGCCAATGCTGGGTGCAAACAGCACTGTAACCGGGTTGGACCGGTGTTATTCCAACCTGAGGACCCTGACAGACAACAGTAGCATTTGGATGCGACCCTGAAGACAACTGCATTGGCCCCTGAAAGCCCCTTCTCAGCCAGGGCCGAGCAGTTGGCTACTGCCTGTGGGCGATGTCCGGTGCACTCTCCGCTCCACCTGTCCCCGCCCGCTCTGCCCAGGTTGCTTCATGTCCAGCTCGCTGAAGAGCCTTTCCGGCCAAGAGCTGTGGCGAAACCGCGCGTGGGGGCCGTGGCGAAATCGGGTTGAAAGCGGTCGCGCACGCCAGTGCCAAAGGAAAACGGAAAGGAAAACTGTGGCCACCAGGCCGGTCCAAGGGGGACCCCACGCCACGTGGCGCGCAGCCGGCGACCCGGGAGCGCAGAGCCTGCGGAAGGGGCCTCCTGTCCCCAAGGCGCCGCAGACCCCGCGATCGCCAGGTTGTGAGTTTGAGGCACCACAATTTGCCCTTTGTCCCTCCTCGGGTTTCTTGCGACATCCGAGGACAGCTGGCTCGCCCCCTCCCCCGGCAGTCAGCCAGCCGCCGGCCACGCGCCTGCCTGGGCCGGAGGGCGGGAGGGCGCACGACGGGGCGGGGCCGACGGCGGGCGGAGCCGCAGTGACGGGGCGGCCCCCTGCGGGCGGGGGCGGGGCCTGGGGCGGGGCCGCACGGCGAGCGCGCTAGCAGAGGCTCGGCTGGGCCGCGGCGGCTGCGGCGGGGGCTCATCCAGCGGGCTGCGGCGGCGGCTCCTTAAATAGCACCCGGAGCCAGCCCCGGGCAGTGAGTAGGCTACAGTGACAGCCGGCGGCGGAGCGGCCGGGCCTGCTGAAGAGGTGAGTCACCTGACGTGCGGATCCGCGCCTGTCCCCGCTGCGGCGTCCTGGGCTCTGTTGAGGCGCTGGGCTCGGGTGACCCCTCAGGGCTGAGCCCCGAGGGCGGCGGCCGCGGCGGCGAAGGGACCAGAACTGCCCCCGGCTCTCGGAGACCTGCCGCCTTTCCGGCCTCGGAAGGGCGGCCCGGCTTCCCCTCGCAGCTGGAGGCCTCCAGGCCCGGGAGCGGCTTCCTGTGGCGGAGCCGGGATGCGGGCGGCGCGGGCGCCGGGCTGGTGCGCGGCGGGGTCCGGATGTTGAATGCGGCTCCTCGTTTGTGTGGCGGCGGGGACCGGCCTGCACGGACCGAGGTTCGGGTGCAGACAGCCGGTCCCGGGCGGCGCGGGCAGCCCTGATGCCGGCTGCGGTGCGGGGACCTTCTCACCGGGGCGCGGGAGGAGCGCCGCAGCCCCCGCACTCGGCGGTGGAGGGAGGAGTCATTGATTGAGCCGCACTCGCGCTTTTAGAAATTGGGAAGCGGAGGTGCTGTCTGTCAGTGGCCGCGGCGATTCGGGCAAAAACACGTGGGCTGGAATCTTAGAGACAAACCCCCTCCCCCCAGCGTGTATCCCGAGGCTTGCAGACCCCACCCTACTCCGCCCAATTTCAAGGTTATGGAGCTTAAAAGACATTATGGAAGTGTGCTCCAGTGCCCTGGTTAGGACTTTTAAGCTTCCCGGGGTGCAGGTGGATCTAAGGTACCCCCACTAGCGCCACTCTTCCTTTTATTTAGTGATCTTGGAGAGAAACTGGTTAAATTTCCGACACATATTTCACAATTTAACCTGTGATTATCCCAAAGAAAACAATTCTGGCTTAACGCAAGCAAAAAAAAAATCAACCAAAAACTTTTGGTTAATTCTGAGGTTTTTGTTTTAGACCAGGTGGACATGGCAGATTAGATTGGCTGAAACTTAAAAGTTTGAATTGAAGGTCTGTGCTGGGCAGGCTTGAGGAGGTGGGGCTGTTAAGGACAGTTGTTCTCCATGAGTTTGGAGCCAGACAGGGGAAAACAAAAAGGACCAGGTCTTAGGAAGACAGTCTTTCTCATACTCCTTATTTATGGAAAGACTGCATTTGACTAAAATCTCTAAATGAGCTAAAATTCTGTACCTAGAAAAAGAATATCATTAACAGCTATACATCCTGTACCCTCCTTCCCCTTTAAAGTAATGAGACATGTTAAAGGTTTCTGTCGCCTGAATTTACTGTAAATATAAAATGACTTCTTATAAAAGCAGTTACCCTTCCCTAAGCGGTTACAAGCATTTTGACATCTTTCCTTCCTGTCTCTGTTGTTCCTATTTTGGCAATATTTTCTATTATTATCCCAGGCAGCCTGACTAAAAAGAAATCTAAGCTTTTAAATTTTTGATGCTTAAGTAGATATAGATGACAAAGGAAGGCAGGGACAATTATTTATACCATCTGGGTAGAGTTTTCATAGCTACTTCTACTTGTGAGTAACGAGGTTTAGGATAAGTCAAAGTGCACGCACCTGCTGCCGTGTCATGCTTGGTCTCACTACTTCTTTACTTTGGATGTAGCTGCTTTGTGGAAAATGATTGTTTAGGGAGAGCCTTGAGAAAACATTAGGTTGTCTTGTCATTATAACTGGGTATTTTTCCTCCTCTCTGCATTGTTTTACTTCTCTGAAAAGAACAAGCCTATAGGAATACTAGTAATTTCTAGGTGTTTATACTCAATAACCTTAGGAAAATGTTTAGTTTTTAAGGTCAGTTGCATTTATTGTGCAAGTTAACTGTTTAAAACAGATGCCTGTTATTCCTTTGCATACTGTCTCTTATAACCAATCTCTGCTTAAGTTAGAACCCATAAACAGTGTTTTGTGGACAGTCTGGTTTGGATGATGTAATGCATAAGGCTCCCCTGCCACAAAATAGAAAAAAATTTCCTTTAAAGCAGCTCAGAGCTGTTAGTGTCCTAAAGCCTTTCTAAGCCCTACTCTCTGACGGGCAGTAGTCGGTCAGGAGGCAGATTAATGTGCCAGAGTTTTTACTGAAGGTCGTAGGTGCAGGTTGGTAGCAGACAAACACATGCAGATCATAAAGTGCCGGTGACACACATGCCCAGAGAGGAATTCTCAGTGACCACAGCTCATCTGAAGCTGCCAATGGTTTGTGTTGATATGTCAAGGGGCTCCTGAGAATTTTTTTTTTTGAGACAGAGTCTCACTTTGTCACCCTTGGTGAACTGCTGTGGCGTCATAGCTCACAGCAACCTCAAACTCTTGGGCTCAAACGATTCTCTTGCCTCAGCCTCTTTTGCCTATAGGCATTTGTCACACACCCAGCTATTTTTATTTTTTTATTTTTAATTTTTTTTTTTTTTTGAGACAGAGCCTCAAGCTGTCACCCTGGATAGAGTGCTGTGGCATCACAGCTCACAGCAACCTCCAATTCCTGGGCTCAAGTGAGTCTCCTGCCTCCGCCTCCCAAGTAGCTGGGATGACAGGCGCCCGCCACAACG
>CAUYON010164325.1:0-23893 GCA_963573935.1 Arctocebus calabarensis | reverse complement strand
TGCCTCCGCCTCCCAAGTAGCTGGGACTACAGGCGCCTGCCACAACGCCCGGCCATTTTTTGGTTGCAGCCGTCATTGTTGTTTGGCGGGCCCAGGCTGGATTCGAACCCGCCAGCTCAGGTGTACGTGGCTGGCGCCTTAGCCCGTTGAGCCACAGGCGCCAAGCCTGGAAGAGTTATCTTAATTCTTAAAATATTAGAAAACAAAGAATCACACATATATAATTATATGATAAACATATTTAAATGATTTTTGAGGGTTTTTTGGATCCAAATCTATGAAATAGACGACGGGTTGGGAAACTATGTACCACAGGCCAAATCCTGCCCACCACCTGTTTTTGGTTGAAGCACTTTTGTATGACACTCAAGTTAGAATGGTTTTTACATTTTTAAATAGTTGAGGGGGAAATGGAGACTAATATTTCATGACACATGAAAATTATATGAAATTCAAATTCAGTGTTCATAATAAAGTTCTATTGGAACCAAGCCACACTCATTCATTTACATCCTGTCCTGGCCGCGTTCATGCTCCAAGAGCAGAGCTGAATAGTTCTGATAGAGACCGTATGACCCATGGAGTCTACATATTCACTGCTGTCCCTTTCCACAAAAATGTGCTGACTTTTGCAATAAACAAACCTCTGGCAGAATTGCTAGAGAGATGTGGAAGGGACGGAGAGAAAGCAGGAACGCACAACCGCGCACATCCAAAAAACCAACATAACCACAAACACAGGCAAGATTTTAAACACGACAGATCTCTTTGAAGGTAAATTTGGAAATATCAATGAAACAAGTGATTTACTAGGAAACTGCACATTACTAAAATGTTAGCAAGAAGAGGTAGAATGTCTGAACAGATTGCTAGTAATGGAAGAAATGTTTAGAGTTGTCATAAAGACACACCACCCTCCTTTCAAAATGGCCATATGTGCTAATGCCTTTATAAGCAGGTTACCTCAAATCAAGTCATTTCTACTTCATTTAATTCATAGGTGCCATGAACTAGAAAGAATAGCTTTTTTATTTATTTTTCTACCAAACTATGAAAAAGCACAATAAATGATACCAAATTATTAAAGACTACTCAAATTAATTCTTGGTTAAAGAATGTTACATAAACAAATACTTTCCTTTCTAAAAATATGAGAATTTTTTTTTCAATTTCAGAATACCAGGGGCACACATGTTTTGTTTAATTTTTACACAGATTGAGCCAAAGTTGCAAGCTTGCCTTTCACTCAGAAGAATGTTTTAATATTAAGATATTCATTAATGTATCTGGTTATGTTGCGAAGTCATGGGAAAATGTCAAAGTATCATCTCAATATATGCCAAAAATGTATTTGATAAAATTCAACATTCATGCTTGACAAAAACAAAGTAAAACAAGAGTTGATATCTATTCCCAATATGATATTTAAAAAGTCTATCTCAAACCAGCTGCCAACATTCATGGCAGCAGAAAGTTGAAGCACTAGAAGCATTTCCAATTAAGTAAGAAAAAAATACATTATCATCATATTATTCAACATTTTCCCAAAAGTGCAATTTAGTGAAAAATTAGAAAGTCGGTGGAAAATCCATCATTATTTGCAGATGCTATGATCTTCTCAGAAAATCAGAGAATCAGTTTAAAACTGCCTCCATCCCTGCCTGCCTCTGTCCTGTCTTGCTTGCTCTTTCCCTTTCTTCTTCCAGCCTGGTGCCAGGAATCACAGCCCAAGGGAGTTGAGGGAGGGTCCCTGTAGGGAAGTGGTGTGCTCAAACCCTGGCAAGTGAAGACAGTGTGCACACAGTCCAGGGATCAGAGCCTGGTGTGAGCTCTGATCAGGGTGAAGGCGGCTTCCCCCAAGGGTGTTGCTGTGGCCCATCACAATCCCCAAGCCTACGGAGGGCTTCTCTGCAGAGCTAGAGCATCAGGCCTTCCACACAGTGTGCAGGAGAGGTTAGGGAGCAAAGGGCAGAGGTTGGAAGCAGTGACAGGGATTGGTTAAATACAAGGATGTAAAATGAATGAGAAAACATGTTAGAGGCCTTCAAAGTCCTGTCTCCCACTCTCAGATTAGTGAAATACTAATGCAGAAAGGCAGAAAATAGGCCGTAGGTGCTGAATTGGAATTGGAGATATAGAGAAAATCATGATTTCAACAGACCCATAAATCAATAGTTGCAGAAATAAATATAAATTTCCAAGGTATGCACATGCCTCTATTCGTGTGTATTTGCTTCTAAAGGATTGTTCCTTCACATTGCTCCCTGAGAAAGCTGCAAATAGCAACATCTCCGTAGCCAAGGGCACTCCATACACTCCCATCTTGGTTTCTACGTTCTGTTTTCCACTCGCAAGGAACCAAGACCCTGCAGAGAAATGGCTAAATTCAAGGTTGGGGCGAGGGCAGAAATGAGCAAAGTCAACTGGAACATTTTGTTGTGGCCAGGAATCATGGAATACAGAAAAAGGACCTAAAGCCAGGTCGAAGAGGTTCTGCTAGTCATGTCTGGAATAACTTGAGCATTGACATAAATAATGATAATATCTTATACCTCTAAAGAATCCATAAAGATACAAAAATATTTTCAAAAAATAGGTAGAGAAAAAACCCTTACTTTAAGCAGAATGCCCACAACCCCTGGAGGCCAGAGTGGGAAGCCAGGGAGTGGGGAGGGTCCCTCTGCCAGCTCCAGGGAGATGCCCCCTTGCCTCTTCTGGCAGTTGTGGGCAGTTCTTGGGGCCCCATGACCTACAGGCACAGCCCTCCAGTCTTTATCATGCAGCCTCATTCCCTCTGTGTTTGTATCTTCAACTCTCTCTTCTCTCATAGGGACACCAGTCATGGAGTTGGGGACCACTCTAATCCCGCATGACCTCCTGGTAACTCGAAGACCTCTACAAATTGTTTCCAAATAAGGATCACATCACAGATATCAGGGTTAAGATGTCAACATATCTTTGGGAGGGATGCAATTCAATACATACCATACCGTAATCAAATGTTAATGCTAGACATTCACTTGAAGGAAATCATTTTATATAACTTAGGATGTTAGTAATGAGACCAATAAGAAGTATGCCCCATTTGATAGAATGCAGTGAGAAAGATACACTATCTCTTCTGTGACATTCCTGCCATGGAGCCACAAACTGAATACAAATATGAAGAAACTCAAACATACTGACCTTCCACAGAATGGTCTATTATATTCAAAAATGTCAAGGTCATAAAAGTTAAAGAAAAATTTAGGAATTATTCTAGATTGAAAGAGACTAAAAAGGCAAGACATGAGAGCAATGCTTCATCTTGGATAGAACCATTTCCTTGCAAAGGACAATTGGCAGTCCTCGAATGGGGTCTCTGAATCACATGGTGGAAATACAAGGGATTAATTTCCTGATTTTGATGGCAATTTACCATGTTGTGATTATGCCCTTGCTTGCAGGAATTACTAAAGTATTTGGGGTTATGGGGCATCAGTTTGGTAACTTCCTTTAAAATAGCTCTGCAAAAAATGCCCATTATATCATTTGTGCATGTTTTCTGTTAACCTAAAATTATTTAAAAATAATAATCACTTCAGCATAAAAAAAGAAATGAAGGTAAAAATAATGGAGGGATATAAAAAAAAAACTTAGTTAAATGAAGAAAGATATTATGTTCCTAGGTGGGAACAAGGAAGATAAAATTACCATATACATTTTAAGCAATTCCAATTAAAATACCAGAAGGATCTTTTTGGGGTAAGTAAATCTGAAAAAAGACAATATGTGAGTATACACACATATGCATGTCTATACTTATAAAGTAAAAAGTGAGAAGAAATTTAATATCCAAGAGGTAAAATGTATTATAAGTTATGCTAATTTAAGCCAGTGGTTCTCGACCTTCCTAATGCCATGACCCTTTAATATAGTTCCATAGTTCCTCACGTTATGGTGACCCCCAACCATAAAATTATTTTCGTTGCTACTTCATAACTGTAATTTTGCTACTGTTATGAATTGTAATGTAAATATCTGATATGCAGGATGGTCTTAGGCAACCCCTGTGAAAGGGTCCTTCGACCCCCAGGTTGAGAACCGCTGATTTAAGCAGTTAGATGAGTTTTTTTTCAAGTTATTGGATCCAGAAATGTCAATTCTAGACATTCACTTGAAGGAAATCATTTTATATAACTCAGGAAAGGTAAATACATAAAAGGAAGCTCATTGAATGATGTGTATCATTTCAAAACTTACTGTTACGTAAACAAGTTAAATGAACAAATACACTCATGTTGTTGGATTTAGGATGATTTTCTTTATATGCTGTCTCAGTCTACTAGGGCTGTTAAAACAAATTACCACAAATGGGGTAGTGTAGACAATCGAAGTTTCTTTCTCACAGTCCTAGAGCCTGGAAGTCTGAGATCAAGGTTCTGAAACATGCAATGTCTGGTGAGGGCCCTCCTCCTGGTTCACAGACAGCTGTCTTCTCCCTAAGCATTCACACGGAGAAAGGGGCAGAGGTTTCTCGGAAGAAGCCTCTTTAGCAAGGACACTGGTGCCATTCCTAAGGTCTCGGCCCCAGGATGATCAATCCAGACTAGCCCCCCTCATCCAACGGGGGCCAAGTTCCAAGACCTCCGTGGAGGCCTGAGACTGTGGATCACAGTGAACTCTGAAAGTATGGACTGATTTTTTTCCTACACACACATACTGTGATAAAGTCTAAGGTATATGTTTAGCACAGAAAGAGGCCAACAACAATAACTGATATTAAAACAGGAGCATCACAAAATGCCAGCATCATGACTCTTGCGATTTGGGGCCATAATTTAGTAACATAAAGATGACTTGAACACAGCACTGGGACACGGTGACCATCAAGAGGGCTACTAACTGGCTCAGCACCTGTGGCTCAATGGGTTAAGATACCAGCCACGTACACCTGAGCTGGTGGGTTCGAATCTAGGCCGGGCCCATCAAACAACAATGACGGCTGCAACCAAAAAATGGCTGGGCGTTGTGGCGGGCGCCTGTGGTTCCAGCTACTTGGGAGGCAGAGGCAGGAGACTGGCTTGAGCCCAGGAATTGGAGGTTGCTGTGAGCTGTGATGCAACGGCACTCTATCCAGGGTGACAGCTTGAGGCTCTGTCTAAAAAAAAAAAAAAAAAAAAAGGAGGGCTACTAAGTGACTGACCAGGGGTGGGGCGTGTTGATAGCATGTAGACACTGGACAGAGGAAAGATTCACATCTGGAGTGGATGAGATGGGATGGCACAAGACTTCATCACTCTAGTCCAAATAGCATGCAATTCAAAACTTATGAATCATTTATTTCTGGAATTTTCTATATAATACTTTCAGACTTGGTTGACAGCAGATACTGAAACCATAGATCTTAAAACATTGGATGAGGGTGGAATGTTGCATTTAACCAATTTATACTATATTACATATATATTATAAAATATATAAATATGCAAAATATATTGAGACCTTAAATTTAGTATATTAAGTAGTCTGACATTTATTAACATACACCAGGGTCTGTATGTTTCTCAGGCACAGCTTCCAAACTTTCACACTCTATGAGGTTGATGGCTCTACAATAGCCATAATAGAGTAGAAAAATTGAAGACGTATGCTGCTAGAGTTCTGATTTAGAAAGGAAATATACCAGAGGAGATTCTAGAACAAAAATTATATGAAATTCCCAATGTCCATGAAATGAGTCCCGAAGTAAACTTTTTTGAATTGGCTTGAATTCTAAGTTCCACAGTAGATCCCGACAAGCCCCTGAAGGGAAGGTGAACAGTGAACAAAACTCCACCTTTTTAATGGTTAGAAGAGTCATGTCACCATCATTCATCCTACTTGGAGGTATCCGATCAAATTCCACATCAAAAATCTAATCTTCAGTCATTAGAGAACCTGGGATGCTATACACACATCCTATGACTTTAGTTACAGCAACTCTATTTTTTCTGGTTATAAAAGTAATAGTAGGCATTTGTAAAACTTTTGAAAAAGAAGAAAAATCTCTGATCTTACCCACTCGATAGTCAAGATTTTGATAAAGCCTGTCCAATTTATTTCTTCTGTATGAATGTGTGTATACGAGCAATGCCCAGACGCATGGTTTTCATACTCTGCAGATATGCTCCTGAATTTTAAACTTCTTATAAGGGTCACTTCAGCAGGGAGCGTTTGGGTCACAGCACCAGATAAGCCCGAGACTGGCAGGGCAGCACTGAGGCACAGAGAAGTCAGAGGGATTGTCACCCTCCCGAGACCACCCGCGCAGGGGGAGCAGCTGTTCCGCCCACTAACCTCCCTCTTGGGAGTTTTTTCCCAGAGAGGCTACCATGTCCCAGAGGGACGGCTCCCCAGCCAGGACTGAGAAGCAGACACACGTGACACAGGTGTGGCAGCCACCAGTTGTCCTGCTCAACTGCCACTTGAGGAAAGAGCTTCCTTTCAGCCACTGTGACCGAACCCTGGGGACCCACCTCAGCTCTACAGGGGGGAAGAGTGGGGCCCCCATGCCTGCCCATCCTGGCTCCACATAGGCCGTCCTAGCTCTGAGCTCCCCTGCAGACAGCTGAGGGCTGCTCTGTCCTCTGAGGCTCTCCTGCCCTTTTGCCTTCACTGGCCTTGACCCCAGGAAACCTCCTGCTCTCTAACTCAGCACCTGAGCCAGGGTGAGCCACAGCAGAGTGGCTGCCTCCAGACCGCACGGGCTGAGTGGCGGCAGATGGAATTGGGACCTGTAGACTAAGACCTCCATTAACAATCCAGCAGGCTGAGCCCTTTGGATCTGCAAGGAATCTCTGCCCCTACTGTAGGGCAAACACCATCTGTCATGGCCCCTGCCTCAGTTCCTATGCCTGTCTCCTTGACAGCGACCACAGTGTTGGCCTCAGACTCAGCATAAGTAGCATTAGCTCCAGAGCACATTGGGTTGAGAGCCGGGAATGCCTGAGCCCCCAATTCTTCGTAATCACAACTTGCTGCCTCACTGCCCCGTGCCCTTTTGTGGATGGCCCTTTTTCCAGTGTACTGAAAATAGCCATGACTTTAAGCAGTTGCAGCCAACCATGGCCTCCATCACTCTCCAGGCCCATCTTCCCCCTCTGCCCAGCCCCAGCTAGGACCCAAGTGGCCCAGTGTCCACCTCCCTCCGTCCCTGTTGGCACTGTCCCTCACACTGATTGCTGAGGTCTGAGCAGCCAGTAGCATCACCTTTCAGAGGAGTCATGTCCTGACAAAGCCAGGCAGCC
This sequence comes from Arctocebus calabarensis, assembly GCA_963573935.1. Lineage (NCBI taxonomy): Eukaryota > Metazoa > Chordata > Mammalia > Primates > Lorisidae > Arctocebus > Arctocebus calabarensis. Next base: position 16,625 of record CAUYON010164325.1, on the reverse strand, counting down.
TCGACTCTAGAACAGGCGGGTCCTACTAAGAGGTGCACACCTTGTATTCTTTTTTCTTTATCATTTTATTTTTTCAGACAGTCTCATTCTGTCACCCTGGCCCTGGGGATGAGTGCCATGGAATCATTCTAGTCCACAGTAATCTCAAACTCCCAGGCTCAAGCCATCCTCCTGCCTCAGCCTCCCAAGGTGGGAATACAGGTGCCTGCCACAACACCCACCTAACTTTTCTATTTTTAGTATAGAGGGGGTCTCACTCTTGCTCAGGCTGGTCTTGAACTCCTGAACTCAAGCACTCTACCACCTCGACCTCCCAAATTGCTAGGATTACAGGCATGAGCCATCAAGCCCAGCCCAGACCTTGTTTGCTAAAGAACAGTGGGCAGGCAGGGCCAGCTGGGAGTGTCCTGGTCCCTACCAAAGTGGCTTCACACCACTGTACATAAAACTGAGAAGCTGGCAGGGCAGCTTAATCTTGAATGGACATCAAATTTCCTCTTTCATACATGGCAGATGCTCTGACTCTACATTGCTTACCTAGAGGTAAAATGAAATAAACTGAGACAAAGTTGTGTTGATTAAATCATATTCTATTTCCACGCGTACATAGAAACCAAACTGACTTCATTCAGTACGGGAATTCATCAAGGCATTGCCACATTTCCATGGTGATCTTCTGTTCTGTTTTGGTATTACATAGAGGCAGTGGTTTCCTATGCACTAAGGGGCTTCATTTAAATACAATGTGTTTTAAATTAAGCACATATGGCTCGGCACCCGTAGCTCAGTTGTTAGGGTGCCGGCGATACACTGGGGCTGGTGGGTTAGAACACGGCCTGGGCCAGCTAAACAACAATGACAGCTGCAACAACAGCAAAAGAAATAGCCAGGCGTTGTGGGGGGCGCCTGTAGTCCCAGCTACTTGGGAGGCTGAGGCAAGAGAATCACTTAAAGCCAAGAGTTTGAGGTTGCTGTGAGCTGTGACGCCATGGCACTCAGCAAAGGTTGACAAAGTGAGAGGTGGCCTCAAAAAAAATAAACAAACATAAAAATAAATAAATTAAGCACATATAACAGCCCCTCATTGACCCATCAAACTTGGGGAACGAGTTACATCAATAATGCACCAGACAGCTGTGCAATCCATCAATCCACGCTCCACCTTCTCAAACTTTGCTCAGATGTTGACTCTTCAAGGAGGCAGACCTGGATATTTCTGTTGAAATTTGCCCCCACCATCCACCTCAACCTGTTGGTTTTTTGATTTTTGGTACTTATCATCTTCTAATATTCTCTTTAGTTTACTTACTATTATTGTGTTAAAAGATTTCTTTCACAAAAATTGAAGCTCCGTTAGAGGAGGAAGACTCTAAGCTGTTACCTATTTCGTCCCTGGTATAGAATAACCGAAACGGGACCAGGAACAGAGTAGTGTGCAAATGCCTGTTGGAGAGAGTTCATAGCGTAGATCGCCAGTTCCCAACCTTTTGGCAGCAGAGACCAGTTTCCTGGAAGACAATTTTTCCATGGACCAGGGGGTTGAGGATGGTTTCGAGATGATTCAAGTACATTACATTTATTGTGTATTTCATTTCTATTCTTATCAGTACATTGTAATATACAATGAAATAATTAAACAACTCACCATAATGCAGAATCCGTGGGAGCCTAGAACTTGTTTTCCTGCAACTAGATGATCCCAGTGGTAGCATCACCACCTCAGCTCCCCCTCAGATCGTCAGGCATTAGGTTCTCATAAGGAGCACCCAGCCTAAATCCCTCACACGCACAGTTTAGGGCTCTCCTGCTCCCATGAGAATCTAATGCAGCTGGTGACCTGCCGGGAGGCGGGGCTCAGGTGCTGGTGCCTGCAATGCGGAGTGGCTGTGACCACAGATGAAGCCTCTCTCGCTTGCCTTCCACTCACCGCCTGCTGCATGGCCTAGTTCCTAACAGGCCACAGGCTGATGCCACGGCCCAGCTGTTGGGGGCCACAGGGTATAGATAACAGCAACTATTTAAATTAGAAACTTTTTCTTTAAAAATCTTTCCCATGTTTTCTTGGTTATATGCATTGCCATTATTTATTCTTTCTTATGTTAGTTTTTTAAATACTCAAGTCAAACAAGAATAAATTCTCCTTCTAAAAATTACTACAGATAAGGCTAAAGTTTGGCATCACCTTGAGACCTAATCTGTACAAGTTTCTCATGCTCCTTCTGGAATCTTCTCTACTCATTTGTGTATGTGTACATAAGGGTCCATTAATAATTGCTGTGGGGTTTTTTGTGTTTTCAGATGTATGGTCTCATATTGTGCATATTCTACAACTTAACACATTTTGTTGAAGTGGCTGTATGCATATTAGATTATATAGGTTGAGTTTGGATTGCTAATTAGAATCTCATAGTGTGAATCTACCCAATATTTGTTCAGTCATTTCCTCAATGGTGAAAACTAAAGGTGTCTGGATGTCATTCAATGTGCCTCCCTTTGTGCAAGTATTTCTTGAGAGAAAGTATCTAGTAGCAAAATTTCCAGGCAATAGTATTTACATATTCTACATTTTAATAGTTACACCAAAATGTGTCCACACACTTGTGGTGGTTTGGACTCTCAGCAGCACACAAGTGCTGAGTTCAGATCCTTACCTGCATTCAACATAAGCAAACGTTAAAATTTTTGTGAAACTTTCTATAATTTGTGTGAATTGGCAGTTTCATAACACTGAGTCTTCCCACAAAGTCCATATAACTCCACATTCACTTAAGTTTTATTTTATGGACTTCGTGAGTTTTTTATGGTTTTCTTCATAAAGACTATGGTTATTTTAGCTAGGTATTATTGCAGACACTTTTTATTGACTGCTACTATTTTGAAGGTAGTCTTTTTTCTCTGTTAACATTTCCTAAGTTGCTATCACCTATATGTAGACAAGCTAATCTTGTTTTCATTGCTAATGCCCTCTTTTCAGAATGTGTCATTTTTATCTGTCCACTTTTCCAGCTCAGTGACTATCCTGTATGTAGTATACTGTTGCTCTGTTCAATACACTGAATCTTATCTTACTGTATTAGCAAGGACCTCCAGGACCATGTACAAAAAAAGTCGTGGTGACAGTGAGCATTCTCCACTTGAATGAAGTTTTTTTTTAAAGTATTACACTGTATACATATTGTGGAATACTATTCAGCCACAAAAAGATGGAGATTTTAGCTCTTTTGCATTTACCTGGATGGAGTTGGAGAACATTCTCCTTAGTAGAATATCATAAGAATGGAAAAGTATGCAGTGTACTCAGTACTAATATGAAACCAGCAGAGAAACAACTACATGCTCACACAAGAGAAAAAGTCAATTAAATTCAAGTTGTGGGAAGGGGGATAGGGAGAAGAGGGAAGAAGGGAAGGACACTGAGGTGCTCTCATCTAACTGACACAACGTAAGGGTGTACGGTACACCTTCTGTGGAAGGGGTACGACTACAACTGGGACTTTACCTAACAAATGCAAACAACCTAACCTAATCATCAGTACTTTCCTATTAATCTAAAACAAACTAAAAGTATTACACAGATGGGGAATTCAGGACAAGTCCCCTCACCAAGTTGAGGAAGATTTCTTTCTCTTGCCCACTCTCAAAGAATATTTATCATGAGTGCTAAATTACATAAATTTTTCTTGTTCTAATTTGATCATCAATGAATCTCTTCTTTTAAATGAATTTTGTTAGTGTTTTGATTTTTTTCAGAGCCATGTTTTGATTCTATTGTGCATAATGAGTTAAATGATAGCCCCCCCAAAAAGATATGTTCACATTCTAATCCCCATCATCTGTGACTGTGACCTTATTTGGAAAATGGGTCTTTGCATGTGGAATTAATTTAAGGATGTTGAAATGAAATCATCCTGAATAACGTGGATGGACCCTAAACCCAACCACAAGAGTCCTTATTAGAGACAGAAAAGAAGATATAGACACAAAGGAGAAGGCTGTGTGAAGACCGAGGCAGAGGGTGACATGACACTGCCACAAGTCACAAGATTCCCTGGAAACACCATATCTGGAAGAGACAAATAAGGACCCTTACCTAGGCCTTCACAGGGAGAAGGGCCCTGCCAACACCCTGATGTCAGACCTCCAGCCCCCATTCATCTTGTTTTAAGCTGCCCAGTTCCAGTAATTTGTTACCTCAGTGCTGGTAAACTAATGTATTGTTCAACCTGCTCTTTCTCCCTGGGCCATTGTTGTGTCTTTATTTACCATTTCTTCTACTTTCTTTGGAATTATCTAACAGTTTCATTTATATAATAAAAGTTCTTAAAATAAAATGTTTATTACTTTCCAATTTTTGTCTAATAAATTCTTCAAGGCTATAAATTTCTCCTCTTGCCTTCTGTATATTTGGTGATATTCTACAAAGTTGAATGCATGGATCTTTCACTGCTTTTAATTTTAAATAGTTTACCAAACACTTGATTTTCCTTATGATAACATTTTCTTAGAAATTAATTTTGGCCAAGTTTTAATTGTAGACTTTGAAATTCTTATTAATTTCTGGCAAAACTGGCCTATGTGTAATTTTTTTAATTTTTGGCAACCACTGGTTAAGTAAAATGTGGTCAATTTTTGTCAATGTCACAATGTCAGATGTGTTTGAAAAAATATGCATTCATTTGTATTCAATACAAAGGATTTTGTTTATGTAGGAATGTACTAGTTAGACATCATTCAAATCCTCTGAATGTTTGTAGGTTTTTGACTACTAAGTGTACTATTATCTAAGAAATGTCTATTATCTTCTATTATAATTGTGACTTCACTGATTTCTTTCTGTAGTTTTCTTCATTTCTTCTTTGTATATTCCAGACTTAGATTTTTGAATGGATAAACATGCATCTAAAACATGTTCATCTTCTTTAGCTTACTACTATGAAATATCTTCTAGATATAGACTTTTAGAATTTTTTTTTTCATTTTTTTTTTTTGGCCGGGGCTGGGTTTGAACCCACCACCTCTGGTATATGGGGCCGGCATCCTACTCCTTTGAGCCACAGGCCATAAATCCTATTTTGCTCTATAGCAGTCATTCTGGTTACTAGTGGTGTTTAACAAATTACCCAAAGTTCAGTATTATAAAAGATGACAAGTATTTTATTTGGTTCATAATTTTGTGGATCAGAAATTCAGGAAAAGCTCAGCTGGGTGGTTTTCAGTTGTGGTCTTTTGTGTAGCTCCAGTCAAATATCAACTGGAGCTGTCCTTATCTGCAGGGCATCTGGACTTGCACAGCTGAAAGCCCAGTAGAGCTCATTAGCAGGGTACCTTCATGTGCCTTCTCCAGCACAGTGTTTTCGGGGCAGGCAGACTTGTTCACAGCAGCTGGCTTCACCAAAGTGTATTACAAGAGGATGAGGTGGAAGTTTCATGGCCTTTTCCCGTCAACCTTTGAAAATTACATCACATTGCTTCTCCTATACTTTACTGGCTGAAGCAAATATAAACTCTCCCAGATTCAAAAGGAGGAAACATAGACCCCTTACCCCTCAATGAGAAAAATGTTAAAAAAAAATGGAGGCCATATTTTTAAATAACTATATATATTTCACATAAATATTTTCCTTTAAGATATATTACCAAGAGAAAGTGGTAAGTACAAAAACATTTGTGTGGTTTGCTATAATTTCTGTAAACAAGAAAGAATTACCTATACATATGTATATGTGTGTGTATATTTGTATCAAAGAATATTTTAGGGAGAATTTTTCACAAATCCCATAAGAAACAGTGCCACAAAATAGTTTTAAATAATTAAATCAGCAAAACTTCTTAATATAGTTTTAAAATTCCTTGTAGAGATTTACACAGTGAAAGTAGGTCCTTATCATGAGGTCACAACACTCATTAGAATTACTAGACTCTAGTAATTCTAGAACGTACTAGAATTACTAGTAATCTAGAAGTCTAACCTAGATTATTAGGTTACTAGAATTCTAGATTACTAGTAATTCTAGTAGGTTCTAGAAAACTAGAACCAACAGGTTCTTCCTTTTTTAGTCTTCACTCACTAAACACGACACCTCTACCACCTCCCAAATAATTAGGGTAAAGGCATAGTTTTTTTGTTTTTGTTTTTTTTTTAGTTATTAAAAGAGAAACATTGCTTTTGTCTTTGGGTAACATCTTGTCTTCCAGCCCATCCATATGCCTGCTGTGGGACCCACCAGCATGGGCACCCCAATGCTGCTTTCTTGGAGCTGATGATTTAATCAGAAGTGGGTGACTAACAAAGTCGGGTCAATGAGGGCTCTCCTCTGAAATTTTTGGAAAGTGATTCCCTATAACGAGAGACACACATGAAGCCAGGATGGGGTGAGGCGGGGGGAGTCTTGTCAACCCATGGGTCCCTTTCTTCAGTTTTTCTTATAATTCTTGTCTTTTCTGCAGCTCAGTTACCTCGTGCGATATTCAGCTATCTCTAGTAGATCATTTCTCCCTTTTTATTTACCGGATTTGGTTGCAACAAAGAGTAGCTTTCACAAATAGGCTTACTGGCTGTCATTTATTGTATGTACGATAAATAAAAATAAAGTTATAAAAGTTGTGACATTGATATCTGATCAATGGTTTTACATTAAAACAACTCTAATCAAAGAACTACTTTAAGTATATAATAAAAAGTAAGTTACATATCATGGGGCTATTTCCTGATATGCTCTTTTTAATAAAATATCACCCTACCTTTTGTCAAATCTCCAAGACCACCTCTAGGAATCAGTTACTTGTCCTGCTGGTCCAGAGAGATGGAGTTCAGAGTGATTATAAAACTGTGTCTGTCTTTGCCTGAAGGCACTTCTTTTTGGTAGAGTAAATAAAACAAAGTGCTGATTGTTTTAATATCAGATGAATGCAGAATCTCCTTTGCCACTTAACTTACTTTGGTTAAAAACCTAACACTAACCATGGTGAAGTCATATCCTCAGGCAAAGAAAATACCATACTCCAGAAGTTACTTTAAAACAATGCTGATAGCCATAGTTGATAATTCTGGTATGTTGAATGTTTTGAAAATATTGCCAGCAAAGGAATTGGCTGCTCTCGGTTGCCTTCACTGCCCACTGACTGTGCTGTGGGCATTGCATCAGAGCCCCGGGCAGGGACAGCCTAACACGTGTCCGTAGGGCCAGCTCCTTGAACATACTGCTGAACAAGAAATCAGGTCATTTTCTACAAAATGGTTGTGCTCAGTGACTCTATGGATGGGGTGGAAAGAGCTGACTCTAGACACAAAAGGAATGGTCTAGAGTTATGAATTATTTTTTAAAACATCACATAAAGCCAGAAGCGGTCAAGTGACGAGGACTCCTGATCCCCATTCAGAGGTGTTCCATTTGATCTGCTGTTTGAGACTCAGTGAAGGATTTCATCTGAAGTAAGCGTTGACAACATTTAAATAGAAGTTTAAGAGCCACCACACAAAGACTTTAAAGAAAGAAGAAGCACAAGCTCTTTGCCAAAGGAGCTGGTGGACACTTTCACGAAGGAGACTAGTTTGTCCAGCATTACTGGTTTATCGCGGTGTTCTAAGGGATGGTGTAAATCTGAAAGAACTTTCTTTTTAAAGCTTCCCTTCCTCTGCTGAGTTTCAGTGGCTCCCTGCTTCTCCTGCTGGGGGTGGGGGAGACACACGGTTCTGCAGCAAGAAGCACAAAGGGTCAGTAACCCTGTAGTCAAGATCAGCTGCCAGAAGCTTCTGAGTATTTCGGATTTGGTCCTGTTCACATTTCACTGTTAATCTCAAATTTCAAAGCTCTTCCACTGTTCACTCCAAAGCTTCTAGACCAATCCATGGCTCTGAGCCCCTGGGGAAGGTGAGGTTAGGGGGACCAGTCTATGGTTTGCTCTCATATATGTTTGCCTCTCACCCCTTTAGGTGCTAGCTCTTCTCACTTGTCTGGGCAAGTGTGGCCTCCATGATGGGGCAGGGCCAAGGCTCCAGAGGCCCAACTTGCAGCTGGTGGTCTAAGGGTCTGGTAATCCTGGGGAGCAGCCCCAAAGCACCCAGACCTCTCTGTCACCAGGATACATGCCCGACCAGGAGTAGGGGACCCCATCTATCCCCTAAGTTTCACAGTGTGAAGCGTACCATTTTTCCCTTGGCTGTGGTGGAAGAACACACCCCTGCCTCTGTCACAAACCAGTCCCTGGACACTGGGACTGAGGAAGGCTGTGGTTGGTGTGTGGGTCCCTTCTGACCTGGTTCCTCTCTGCAGCTCCAGGGAGAGGTGGCATGAAGCTTTCTGCGGTCTGTGTTGCCTGTAGGTCTCAGCTTTGTTATTGTCTCCAAGCCCAAGACAACAGGAATAATCTTACCAGCAGCCCATACCGATCGATGACAATAGATAGATAGGCAGATGGATTGATGGATAAATAGAATGACCAGCTGGACTTCCCAGGTCTGTACCACGTGTTGTAAGAGTTCTGAGCACAAAAAAAGCATTGTGGATAGGCCAGGTTACATAGAAGAAGGGGCCTAAAATACTTTGAAGGACAGATTGTAGCAAAAGGCAAAGATGTTGTGGGTGAGAGGAATTGTGTGGGCAAAAGGCAGGGAGAAAGGAACGGATAACCAGGACTGACATGGGAGCTATTATTATGCCAAGTCTCAGCGCATGTGCTAAGCTGGGTACTACACTATGTGCTTTACAATTTCAAGTAATACTTATAACAACTTTGTAAGGTACGTATTATCAATGCCATTTAAAACAGGGGGGGAAATCAACAATTTTATTGACTATGCTGGCCACAGAAGAAAGACTTGATGTACATTATCTCATTTAATCTGTGTATCAGCCCATGAAGAAAGCCTTACATTTATTTTTTTATGGTAGTAACTGGAGATCATATAACTTGTTTGAGATAATAAAACCAATATATGACAAAGCTGGACTTCACGTCCAGACATGTTTGACTTAAAAAACCAATCAAGACCTCTTATGAACCCCAGTGGAAAATAAGGTTGGAAAATTATGTTGGACATTTTCTCAATGACAATCTAAGGACAGAACAATTAACATTTAAGTATCAAAGAACCAATAGAGATTTTTAAAGAGAGTAATTGCAAGATCAAATATTTTTTATGAACGTTAACAAGACTACAATGTTCAGCAAAAATTATAAGTGAAAGAAACAGGAAGACAGGGAAGGAAACAAGGAACAAGTGACCCTAAGAGCAGGTGCTGAGGAGGGGGAACACACAGGTGACCCTAACAGCAGGTGCTGTGGAGGGGGGAATGCACTAGAGAGAGAAAGAAAACGTAAAGAATAGTTTAAAAAAATCACTGAAACATTTAATGACTAATTTGAAGTAGTTCCAACTCTGAGTAACTGAAACAATAATGGTACCATTTATAGAAATAAAAAAGACCTGTGGGGATCCTTTCATAGAATCAGTTTATTATTCTCTACTAGGGAATCTATGAAGGCCTGATTCCATACTGTTTGAAATGGAACATAAGTTAATCTGTTTGTTTGCAATTTGATTTCCACTATTATTTTATCTGAGGATGACAGAGTCCCTATAATAATTGTGCTTCCTGCATACTTAGTTAGAGCAAGGTATCTGTGTATTATTATAATTATTGCACCATACAAATTAATTAATAATAATCAACTTAAAAAAGAGCAAACAGAAAATAGTTCTTCTGTGTTTTAAGCTTAGAGTGACTTTTCTGGTCTTCAGTATATTTATCTTAAAATTCAAATATAAAATTCTTTCTTTTTTAAAAATGTCCGTATTCCGAGATACCATTAGTAAGGAATCTTTGTCCAGACTCTTTTCAGACAGGATTCTGTGCTACTAGTCTTATGCTCTTACTCAACTTCAGGTAGAAATAACTGAAGATCCAAAAGTAAAATGATCAAAAATGCTAACTCTGGGGCGGCACCTGTGGCTCATTGAGTAGGGCGCCAGCCCCATATACCGAAGGTGGCGGGTTCAAACCCGGCCTCGGCCAAACTGCAAAAACAGAAAAATAGCCAGCATTGTGGCAGATGGCTGTAGTCCCAGCTACCAGGGAGGCTGAGGCAAGGGAATCGCCTAAGCCCAGGAGCTGGAGATCGTTGTGAGCTGTGTGACGCCACGGCACTCTACCGAGGACAATAAAGTGAGACTCTGTCTCTAAAAAAAAAATGCTACCTCTGCCTTGCTGTCTGCAGTATGAAAGCAGTCACCTCCAGGTCAGGTTTGCCCAGCTGTACTATATAAGCCACTGACGTCACCAAATAAATTAAATGAGGAGAACTGGGAGCTGGCCACATACTAATTGTTTGCTGCAAGTCTCAAGAAATCTTTCATTTCTCCTAAATCTTCCCTTTCGGTCTGTTAGGATATCAGTGCTACACTGCTTCTGAGATGTGGTAAAGAATGTCCAGCCACGGGCGGCGCCTGTGGCTCCAGGAGTAGGGTGCCGGCCCCAGATACCGGGGGAGGTGGGTTCAAGCCCCGGGCAAAAGTGCAAAAAAAAAAAGAATACCCAGTCACTGTGGCATGAAGCCCTATGTGGAGCCTAATGTTGTCTTCAGACCCTGTCACTTAGTTGATTGGGGTCATATACACAAAAATACAAAGCACAGACAAAGTTCAAAACACTGTGTCTCCTAAAACATAATAGGTATTTCTTAACTGTTTATATTTTGAAAGGTGTAGTATAAATCTCCCAAATTATATGATTGGCATGCCTCCACGTAGGCCTTCCACAATAGTGTCACTGTCTGCACAATGGCGACAGCGGGATTCAGCCTGAAACAGCCAGGAGGAGGGGGACAGAGCGAGTTCACAAGGCCGAGGACTGAGAGAATGTGCCATAGACAGAGGCACAGCAGGCTACCAGCAAGACTTTTCTGGCAACATTCTGTGCCACCGCGTAGGAAACATTTATTGGTGTGACCTTTGGTTTAGTGTGTGAAGGGGAAAACCACAGGATTCTCATTTGCAGAAATGAAAGAGGCGTAGGAATAAGCTCATTCTGTATTAAAATGGCCCCTGGCTAAGGACATGTATGGCCAGGTGAGGCTATCGGCATATCACAAATCAATGACAGAAGGGAAAGTCAGTGGTGCCCCCTGTATCCCAGCAATGCATGGAGATGTGTGTTTGCAACCTCGGAAGTGATAATCACTGCAGATTTATGGGTGGGGTATCTGAAAGGCAGCTGAAAGGTCCAGAAGCCATAGGGAGCGCACGATTTCCCAAATACTGAAAAAGAATTATTGCAAATCCCCTACCAAGCCCATTATATGTGTCAGAACTCTGGAAATTTCAGGAAAGTGATTTAACGCCTGAGACGGTGACTGCCAAGAGTGACTATGTCACCATTTCTCACAGGAGTGAGGAACTCACCACAGGAAGGGTAGCAACCCTGGACAAAGTGTACAACATCCGCCGAGCCCGGCGCTTCTCGGGGACCAGAGAGGCCGCGTTCAAGGGACCCTGCTCACCTCGCCCAAGGTTGCTACTGGGGAGGAAGCTCCACAGTCCTAGTTAAGCTTGGTTTGACTGTTACTTACAACCGCCTGTGGCAAATCACTCAATAAAGGATATAAAGGGAAAATGGGAGCCCTGCTCTGCTGTGTGAAAGCAGTCACCACCAGGTCAGGTGTGCCCAGCTTCCTCACAAGCATCCCAAGAATGGTTTCCAAACACGGTTCCCCCTGGGAATCTGCATTCTCGTATGCCAACGGTGCCTCGCCTGGTGGAGTGAAGTTGGCCGCCCTACGGCCTTCCGGTCAGTTCTTCCTATTTCTTGGATTGACTCACATGGCAGGGCCAACAAGACAGACCAGCCCTGCCCTTTCTTGGATTCTATCCAGCCACCTCCACCCACCAAGAGAGACTCTGGAGATAACTGCGCCTTGTTCTGCCTGCCTGTGACAAAGGACACGATTGGAAATATACTACGGAGATTTTTAAAAGAAGAATAAAAGGAAAAGGACAAAAGGTTCCATCTCTCGGCGATCTGGAGCAACAACTTGAATCTCCAGCGCTCCTTGCCCCTCTGGTACTCTCCGCAGCGCACCCCTTCCTTAGTGGAGCACCCCTGCTTCGTGTGTTCCAGGCAGGGTTTTTGTCCATACTGTTGTAGACACGGTGCCATTATAATCACTTGCAATTGACCAGTAATTGTTGCAGAAACAGGCCTCCCTCTGCCAGCACCACCCAGTTGCTGGACTCCACCCAGCTGAGTGCAGTAAGTTCCAGAATCCAATCAAAGCTAAGCCCCATCCGTGTCCAGGTTCCTCATTAGGAAATTGAGCCAGCACTCGCCGCAATGCAACACCCACCTCACGGGGCACACATGAAGCCACTCCACGTTAGCTGGGATTCAGGGTCTTGAAATATCTCCATAGGAAAACTCCACAGGAGACCCAGCTAGGATCATTAATTCCTGTTCAGAGATCTCGTTTTTGAAACCGGCTTTATAACTGAGATGGACGTGTGTGCCCATATCCCTTCTAGAAAATGGGAATAGTAACATTTTCTTACAGGAATGCAAGAATGATCTCAACTCAAGAAAACAAAGCTAAAGGACATTTTATAGTCTTTGCAAAGTGAAAGAACAGCGCCAAGGAAGACAACTATCTATTTCTGAGTACTCGTCCCATTCTTGGTTCATGATTAAATTTGAATCACACATGGGGAGGGCAGACATACAATACTGCACTAATTAAGACTCAATAATTTTCCTGTCTTCTGAGCTATTCAATAATGAGCTGTCTAGAGTAATAGGAACAGAATGAGAACTTATTAACAGGGTGGTCTTGGCCAGACTGCACAACTTGCTACATGTGAGAAGGCAATAATAGGGTGAAGATTCCTGACCGGGGGCTCACGACCCTCACACACAGTAGGTCCACACTACGCACCTGCTGCCTGGTACAACCTCCCCCTCCATCTGCCAGTGAGCTCTGGCATTTATCAGCTGCTATTGAGATACAAAAGCATGAATGTGAACCATGCCTCATATCCACAAGGCAGCACATGATGTTCACCCTCCAGACATCAGAAATCCCTTAAAGACTTTTTAATTACAACACAAGCTCCTGTATCACCCGGGTCTGGGTAAGCCGTACCCTGCAGTATGTGCATGCTGGCTTCTGTCTACAGCATTATTCTGAGGACACATGACTTCCTGTATCCCTAAAAATGACAACAATTTAGAAAATCACCATAAAGATGAGAGCCTTTGAGAGAGAACTTATAGTTCAGTTTTTCCAATTAAAAATACTAGCATGTTCCAGCAAGTGGACGGCGTATGGATGAACACGTGCCTGTCCATCGTGATAAACAGGGGAAGTTTCGTTCTGCGCTTGGGGGGGGGAGGTGGGGGGTGGGGGGGGGGAGGTGGGAAGGATGCATCACACTCACAGGGTGTCGGCGCCCGCCCAAGCCCTCCAGCCATTCACTGACGCTTGGTGATGTGACTGCTTCACAAAAAACAACTTTCCCTTCCTATATTTACTGGCATCTTGGACATCACCTTTTGTGCCCTGACGATTCATTTATTTCAGTCTACTCTTTAATTTGGTATTCATTTTGCTTTTCTTCTCTTGCCCAGCAGCTTCCAATGAGTAAAAAAATTAGGAGACTCTTTCATGATGGATGGTGCATGTGTGTGTTTCTGTATCTGTATTTGTGTGTGTTCCTGTTTGGGTGTGTGTGCTCCTGTTTCTCTGTGTGTGTTCCTGTTTCTGTGTGTGTATTCCTGTTTCTGTGTGTGTGCCTATTTCTGTGTGTGTTCCTATTTCTGTGTGTGCTCCTGTTTCTGTGTGTGTGTTCCTGTTTGTGTGTATTCCTGTTTCTGTGTGTGTGCTCCTGTTTCTGCGTGTATTCCTATTTGTGTGTGTGTTCCTGTTTCTGTGTGTGCTCCTATTTCTGCGTGTATTCCTATTTGTGTGTGTGTTCCTGTTTCTGTGTGTGCTCCTATTTCTGCGTGTATTCCTATTTGTGTGTGTGTTCCTGTTTCTGTATGTGCTCCTATTTCTGTGTGTGCATTCCTGTTTCTCTGTGTGCTCCTGTTTCTGTGTATTCCTGTTTCTGTGTGTGTGCTCCTATTTCTGCCTGTATTCCTATTTGTGTGTGTGTTCCTGTTTCTGTGTGTGCTCCTATTTCTGTGTGTGCATTCCTGTTTCTGTATGTATTCCTGTTTCTGTGTGTGCTCCTATTTCTGCGTGTATTCCTATTTGTGTGTGTTCCTCTTTCTGTGTGTGCTCCTGTTTCTGTGTGTGCTCCTGTTTCTGTGTGTGTGTTCCTGTTTGTGTGTATTCCTGTTTCTGTGTGTGTGCTCCTATTTCTGTGTGTATTCCTATTTGTGTGTGTGTTCCTGTTTGCATATTTGCAGGTGTCTTTCTGTTTCCCTGCATGTACATCTGTGTGTGAATGTGTATGTGTGTTTGTGGGTATGAGGAGTGGTAAGAAATGACTGGAACTCCCCTTTTAGAATTACAGGTGTTAGGAACGTTCTTACTCTCTGAGATCGCAGGCTGCACTGAGACCCCCCACAACTTCCAGCAGATCCAAGTGTGCCCATTCATGACAGCAGAGGGTCTTTGGGGGTCATACTCCTTGTCTGTGAAGTCCTAAACTCACTAAGGAAACCAAAAAGGGTTGAATTCCAACCTCCGTTCTTTGACTCTTCTGTGGGAGCCTGAAGGGGTTGCAAAGTATGACCGCCTCCATCCCTCCAGATCTGAAATGATGAACTACCTGCTTCCTAGCTTATGGTGGGCTTGCTGGGGAAGTGTGTGCTGTGCTATGGAGTGCAACAGTCTGCTCCAAGGGCTCTTGGTTCTGTACATTTGCATGTTCTGTAAATGGCTGCGTTCAAGTGAGCCCCGGTAATCTCAGTACTGTTATTGAACCATGGACAGAAAACATTAAAACTGATCTTAAGATATACATTTTCCCTGGGTTCCAGAAGGCATTTTACACCATTTTCTTTATGTGTCTAGTAGATTAACATTTCCTCTACGTTAATACGCAAGTTTATTATTCCTGTTATCTTCATTTAATGTCCTAAGGAACCAGGTGAGACAATTTAGCAAGTTTAATGATCACTGGCATAAAGTACACAAGAGGGTCACTCAGGACGTACCATCCCTTTTCAAGGCATTTTGCCAAAATAGCCTGGAGTTAATTAATTAATACTGGGAAATCCCCTGCCAGTCCAAGCTTTGAGAGACAATAAAAAAAAAAAAATTCTTTTGGGCTGTAAGCCAGCACACCTCTTCCGTAAAAATTAAAAGCCTAATCAGAACTCTGGTATCAAGTGTCCTGTTTCCAAAAGTGGCTAATACAGAATTCATCATATGAGATAAAGGAAAAATAAATAGTGGTCCACACGACTGTCTGGTACATTATATGGACCCACGTTGTCCCCTACCCTAAGTCACGTCGTTACACCTTGCTGCTGTGCTGGAGTTTATGTGACCCAATACAGAGTCCATGGATTATAGTGTCACAGCCGCACGTACCGATGACCCCCTCTGGGCATGCCCTGTGCCCCCTGGCAGGTAACAGAGTGCACAGGGACGTTTGAGGCCTGACCTGACCTTATGGGAACACTGAGCCTGGGCCATGGGCAAAGAACCGGAAAGGGCTCCTTGTCTGCGTCCACCAGCGGCTGGTGCGCGTGCGCCTTAGCGTGCACGCAGGGAGAAGAGGCAAAGAGCAGAGACCAAGACTGGCGGCGGAGAGAGAAGGAAGGGAGCCCCACAGACAGAGGCTGAGCGAGAAGGAAGGGAGCCCCACAGACAGAGAGCCGGGGGAAGAGAGCCAGACGGGGAGGGCAGAAGGCGCGGGGGGTGGGGAGCAGGCACTTCCTGGTGAACTCTGTCCCCTGTTGATTGGCTGCTCCTGGAGAACAGTTTCCCTGGCTGCAGTTGCCGTGCAACTGTTTCCTGCAATTAACTGACTTTGTTGACTTTGTCTGTTCCTCCCCATCCCTTAACCTCTTGTTTGCCAAGCCATCTGAGAAATCACAGCCCTAGCGGGAGGAGGTAGGGTTAGGGTAGCACTTGGGACATCTTGTCAACCTACATCCACTTGACACTAAAAAATATATACATCAGTATGTGTCTTTATATCTTTTATATATTTATATTTACATATAATTTATTTGTATTTATGAATGATATTTGTTTTATACAATGTACACATGGACATATATACACATATATTTCCATATGAATACCAAATGCATTCATTAAAATGTCACTTCCAGACCAGCACACAGGCTTACTGAGACACACACAAGTTACCAAGTATTACTCTCTCCAGCCTATGTCTGCAATGAGAAACAAACAGGGAGAAAGCTCAGGGCTGATACACTTTTAGGTAGGACATTCATGTGTAGACACGAGCGTCTTTTAAAAAGTTTTGAGATACAAACATCAAAAAACATAAAATCTGCACAGAAAGAAAGAAATGAAGACCCCAGTAACACTGATAAACTGAGCGAGCTCAATGTGCACAGGGGAATCAAAGACACTGTGGGGGAGGGGGGAGGATAGGTGGAGGGAGGGTAAATGTTGGGGCCACACCTATGGTGCATCTTAGACGGGTTCAG
>CAUYON010164322.1:0-45999 GCA_963573935.1 Arctocebus calabarensis | reverse complement strand
GAGAGAGAGAGAGAGAGAGAGAATCTTGTATTTGAGGAGAGAGGAGGCTGCACAGTGCCTAGAACAAGGTTTTAGGGGATTCTGAGCAAATCAGAGCTTCCCTACCACATGATACATGAATCCCTTAAAGCAGATGTTGGCAACCACACTGATCGTTTTGGCTATTTTCAAATGATATCAACTAAGAGGTGTTTTAGTTGCCAAATAAAAACAAGTCAAAAAATTGAAGTGCAAATTTCTGGACTCCTATTAAAACACAGGAGAAACAATTCTACCTAAACAGAGACACTTTGGTGTCATGAAAAAATGGGTAGATTTGGAATTAGCAGAAGTGATTTTGTAAACTAGCTTTACTATGTTCTGGCTGTGGGATTTGGTCAGTCTGAGCCTCAGTCTTCACCTATACAAATGGAAACAGTAAGATGTGCTTGAGAAAGCGGCTGTCCACAGTAGTTGTTCAAATAACACATGTAGACACTCATCTTTCCCACCCCTGTCATACACTTCCAGAAGTTAAATCATAATTCTTTTCCCTGTAAGCAAAGGCTACACTAGGGACTTGCTTCCAATGAATACGGTAAGGAAAGGAAAAATTTTAACCTTATAGTACAAAAATGCTGGGAATTATTAACTAAGTGATCAAGGTCAATGTCACCAGTGATAAGTAAAGTTGCTGTTATATACCTTCTGAGATTATGTAATGATGTGAGTACTTTACCCCTGGGGTATTCTACCTCCAAAACATACAAACACAGTCTAATCATGAGTGACTATCAGACATGTTGGAAGGTCATCCAATAGAACACCTGATCCCAGCTCGGCGCCTGTGGCTCAACGGGCTAAGGTGCCAGCCACGTACACCTGAGCTGACAGGTTCGAATCCAGCCTGGACCTGCCAAGCAACAATGATGGCTGCAACCAAAAAATGGCTGGGAGTTGTGGCGGGCGCCTGTAGTCCCAGCTACTTGGGAGGCGGAGGCAGGAGACTTGCTTGAGCCCAGGAATTGAAAGTTGCTATGAGCTGTGATGCCACGGCACTCTATTCAGGGTGACAGCTTGAGGCTCTGTCTCAAAAAATTAAAAAAAGCAAAAAAGAACACCTGATCCAGAATCTTCAAAACTGTCATAAGTGGAGAAAGAGTCGCAGACTAGATGAGACTAAGGAGATATGACCAATAACTGCAATGTGGCATCTTCAATTAGAAACTAGAGTAAGAAAAGGGCATGGGTAGCAAAACTGTTGAAATTTGAGGAAAATGTATAGTTTAGTTGATAGTATTGCAATCCTAATTTCTTAGAGGAACTGGGTAAATTATCAGCTTACGGGAACTTTCTGTGCTACCTTGGCAACTTTTCTGTAAATCTAAACTTACTCCAAAATAAAAGAAAAAAAAAAGTGATCATGATTTTGAGATAATATGCATAACAGGACTTTTGCAGATATACAGGATTATAAAAATATGTCTGGTTTTATTTTATCAGAATATCTGTACTTGGACTTTAGAAAACTTAGTGATCCACAGGACAGGATGTTTCTGTGACAGATTAATAGTCAAGTCCTGGCTCATAAGTAGTGTGTGGTTTCTCTTCTTTTTCTCTCTTTCATCTATTAAAGAAATTATTCTGAGGTTAAAGATGATCAGTACCCTCAAAGTGACCAGGATTTTGAGGATGAATTTAATGACTATCAATGTTATTCTATTTGCAGGTAGCTCAGGTCATGATTTGTGCATTAATAATCAAGTAATGGATAGAGTACTTAAATATGTAAATTTCATTTATGCAAACTTGGATGAAAATGGGCAGTAGTTTATGAATTCAAAATCAAGAAGATGTCTATAAAGATTAAAGTAATTTTCCATTTTCTTCAGAATTGGCAGCACTAGCTAAAGCAAGATCAATATTAATTAAGAAACCCAGAGAGGAGAATAATAAATTACTGAAATTGGTTGGTTAAAAGAACTAGTTGGGTAGGTGAGGTGCTCAGGCCTGTAATCCTCACACTCTGAGAGGCTAAGGCAGGAGGATCACCTGAGCTCAGAAGTTCAAGACCAGCCTGAGCAAAAGTGAGTCTCTGTCTCTGCTAAAAATAGAAAAGATTAGCCAGGCATTGTAGTGGGTGCCTGGAGTCCCAGCTACTAAGGAGGCTGAGGCAGGAGGATTGCTTGAGCCCAGGAGATGGAGGTTGCTGTGAACCAGGCCGAGGTTATCTCACTGTAGCCTAGGCAACAGAGCAAGACTGTCAGAAAAATAAGCACATAAAAACAAATGATAAACAGAACTTGTTACGTAATTCAGGAGTTGGAACTGTAGAATTATTAAGTGTAAGAAATTTTAGAAATCATTTATTCTGATCCTCATGTTTGAAGATGGTAATATGAATATTTAATTTAGACATGCTGAAAGACTTTTTCAAGATCATTGCACTGGTTATAAGGTCACAATTTGAACATGGGTTTTTCTACCTCAATCACATCCCCTCTAAGGTAGGGATTCTTTACAGGGGCCCCTGAGTTTCAGAATCTCTGAACTTCTGAAATTATATACAAAAGTTTACCTATATGTGCATATTTGAATTTTTCTGAAGACATATAACAATTTCCATTGGATCCTAAAGCAGCCTTAACCCTTAAAAGGATGAGAACACCTCTCCAGAATTTAATAGAATTATTTGTTCTTAGGACATTCCTAGAATCATTTTAATGCTTTTACAGCTTGCATCAGATTTTAAATGGGAAAATAGAGTGCTAGAATTGGTTCCCAGAAGATACCATACTCTGGTAAAATTAGACGATATGATTTTACCTGGCCATGACATCCTTTCCTCTGAGAACAGAGTTGATTTCATTATGGTTTTGATGCATCTCCCAAAATATATGTTGAAATTTAATGACTGAAGTGTTAGTATTGAAAGGTGAGGTATTTAACAGGTGATTAAGTCATTAGAACAGAGCCTTCATGGAAGGGATTAGAGCCCTTATAAAAGGACTTGAGAAAGTGGATTTGCTTTCTTATTTCCTTTTGCTAAGTGAGGACAAAGCATTCATTCCCTCTTTTTTTTTTTTTTTTTTTTTTTTTTAGAGATAGAGTCTCATTTTATCCCCCTTGGTAGAGTGTCTTGTTGTCACAGCTTACAGCAACCTCCAGCTCTAGGGCTTAGGCGATTCTCTTGTCTCAGCCTCCCGAGTAGCTGGGACTACAGGTGCCCACAACGCCTGGCTATTTTTTTGTTGTCATTGTTGCAGTTTGGCTAGGGTCAGGTTCAGACCCACTTCTTCACTATGTGGGGCTGCGTCCATACTCACTGAGCCACAGGCATTGTCCCATTCATTCCCTCTTGAGGATGAAGCAACAGGGTGCCATCTTGGAAGCAGAGACAACACCCCCACCAGACACTAAGCGCTGGTGCTTTTATCTAGAACTTTCCAGCCTCCAGAACTGTGAGAAATACATTTCTGCTCTTTACAATTATCTAGTCTATGAGATGTTATTACAAATCAACTAAGACAGCTTCTGTCTACAAGGTGAAAGATAAATAATGTGTTGAGGGCCTACTACATTCTGATCTAGGTGATTTACATATATTAACTAATTTAATCCTCAACTATCAGATCAGTATCTAGCTAAAAAATTGAAGAAACTAAGGTACAGAGGGGTTTGGTAACCTTTCTGAAAGTCACCAAGCTAGTAAGTAGTGTAGCAATATATTTTGAAGCCTAGCTTTAGGACTTGTACTTACATGTGTAACATGACATTGTGTTTGTTTCTTTATCCTTGATGTATTATTTCTTTGTATAGTATGCTGGATGAGCAAGTGTATTACTGACATTCTTCATTTGTAATTTTGGATGCAACAGAATGTGGGTGGGGGGCAGGGAGTATGATTTGGTAGGTGGAATTGTATAAAAATGGGGGTAGATCTGTCTTCACCTCTTCACTTCACCTTACACAAGTAGCTTACCTCTTCTGTATCTTGGTGTTATTATCTATAAAATAGGGTTGAGTAGAGTACTTGTAAGAATGTTCTAATGATGAAAGAAGATAATCTACTTAACATTACACATGCCAAATCGTCTATTTTCTAAAAACCTTAGCAATTATTATAACTGGATGTGCTAATTTACTTTATAATATGCTTTTCATCAACAAAGTAAAAGAAGGGCAAAAAGGTTGAGCTTTGGGTAACCTTAATATAAGTTAAATGAAAATTTAAATGTATAAGATTTTGATTTGTGCAGGCATAAACTTTATAAATTTCTGAAATAGCAGTGTAAAAAGTTACCATGGCTGGTACAAAACAAACAAAAACCCTACTAGTCCAACATAATCCACTATCTAAGAAGGATAGACATTTTTTAGAATTAGATGATGTCAAGTGCCAGCAACTGCTTTGTGATTGACCCTTAGGTTCTTTTGGAAGCTGTAGAACTTGTTTTCAATGTGCTAATATATGCTGCTGTACATTACTACAGCCTAAAATGCAATTGCAAAAGCAGCATGTAATACACGATTAAGGAGTAGCTTAAATGGAGTATCTGCTTTATTAGGTCCAAACGGATAGAAGATAGCAATGTGTAACAGTCAGATGACTGATTTCTATAGCCCATTTTAGATATGAAAATTACTAGTTATGGTAATTCTTTGCTGTGCATTCATATTCTAACATGGTACCCAGTGAACTCAACTATAAATTGCATGGAAATTCTGATTTATAAAACGTCGCTCCTCAGGGCTTCCCTCCATTCATTTTTTCTTTTGCTTTCTGGTTACTATAACATATTGAAAAGGATCAAAGCAGCATTCATATAGCGTATCAATGCATGTCAGTGGTTTGCATTGGTAGATGTATAGAATAATGGCATCTCATTTAAAATAAAAAGGTATATCCTCAGGAAAGGTGTTGAAAAAGACATTGAAATCAACTATCAGTCTTTTAATGGACCCAAGTGTATTTTGAACAGAAAAATATTCTGTAGCTTTAGAGTCTCAATAGCTGGATTGATGCTGTGTGATTCCAACTTCAGAAATCAAAGACCAGAAAGCAGCTGGCATATGACCTATACAAATTCTTCCTCATGTATTTAACCCTAATATACTTCTCTGAGAGATGATGTACCCAAGTTGAAATGCTATAAGCTTGAGGGGTAAGAGCTTTTGTTCTGGGATTTTCTATTAGATCAAATGTAAAATTTTTGATTTGAATTAGCTGTCATAGTCTCCTCTTTTGTAAAATATGAGTAAAAATGCATATTCTGGGAGAATGAAACTTTATAATTTAGAATAAGATTACCTCTTTTGTTCTAGACAGCCTCATTTTTTTTAAGCATTTAATAGCATCAGACAATGCTTCTAAGAGGAATATAAACTATCAATTTTGATTTATCAACACCAGTATTAGATGAAAACAGAAGTATTTCATCTTTGAATACTGTATATATTATCAAGTTATTGATGCTAGGTAAGCTTGAGCCAAAAAAGACGTTTTCAATTTGAGATTTTTATGATTTCATTTTCACTTACAAGCATGTATTTAGGCCCTAGTCTTTCTAGGAAATATTCAAGATTTAGTTCAAAGTTCTCTTTATTCTCTGAATTGGCCTTTTCAGATAGAAAACTGCAGATAAAGCAAATGTCTTCAGAGCAATGGGTCAGTTTCCAGAGGAACCAAAGCTCTTAAGGCAAAGTCATGTGGAGAATTGTGGGAACTGCCCTTCAAGGGGAAATTGCTCCCTCTTTTCCAATTACTCAGAAGCTTAATAGAGGAAATAGGATTTCAGAAGTTGTTTGAATGATGGAAACAAGAGAAATTGACTAAGTAGGGCATGTGGAACATGCCAGGTGTGAGGTGAAACTTGGGAGAAGACTCGGGGGAGCATGGTAAAATGCTTAAATATAATAAGAAACACAAAGAGTGGACAAAAAGATTGTGAGGGTATTGTGTAAGTGAAACAGCATGGTGTGTGTTCTTTGTCAGCAGTATGAAACTCTACCCCAATATAATTTTAGTGGAAACCACCCCCTTTGGGCACATTTACTTAGGAGATTCTCCCTGCTCCTAAATTGCTCTAACTCCATTA
This sequence comes from Arctocebus calabarensis, assembly GCA_963573935.1. Lineage (NCBI taxonomy): Eukaryota > Metazoa > Chordata > Mammalia > Primates > Lorisidae > Arctocebus > Arctocebus calabarensis. The sequence goes on along the minus strand of CAUYON010164322.1, from coordinate 39,922 downwards.
CTCTCAAAGCTATTTCTACAGTAATTTCTCAGGATACCTAGCTAGTATCCATACAACTAGCTAGCGTGGTAAGGTTCTCCAAGAAAACAAAGAGTTACAGGTTTTTCTTTCTTTTCACTCAGTCATTGAGCACCTGAATGAAAAATTAGCCAACATTTATTGGGAAGCACATGTATCTACTGTGCTAGAGATATGAGAATCAGTGACACAAGGTCCTGCCCTCTTTACTCGAGATAACAAAGCCAGCCTGGACTCTGTCTGCACAGAAGTACTCAGGACAGTCAGCAAAACCAGGGAGGAGGCATCCCGGGAAGGGGGAAGGGAGGGGGTAGCAGATCTTTGAAGAATGAGTTCCAATTAGTTGAAGGTAAAGAAATGATGAAAAAGAGATGACTATAGTAGAAGGACTAAAAAATTAAAAAAAATTAAGAGATGGCAAATGCATGGCTGTCAAAATAAAAGACAATGTCAACTCTAAAACCACATGTTTCTGTGGATGGAAAGATGAAATAATGGTGATGCTATATGTAAGTTTCGTGAAGCTGGGCAGTGTGGTGGAAGATTGAATGAAGATGAAAATCTCTGTCTTAGATGCTGCAATTTTTGATAACTAGTAAACTAGAGGGCTAATCACTACATCTCTGATATTGTTAAAGTAATAGTTAATGGTTATTATTGTCTTCCAGCATCTGAATCTAGCTTAAAAGAGATTGGAGCTAAATATGAAAGCTCATCGTGACCACATGAGATGAAAACAGAGATTCCTATGACTATTGATAGTCATGGATGACAGAGGTAGTATTTATTACCGTAGACAGTTAAATTTCTACATATATCGGGGGGGAATAATGGAAACTTTTGAGAAGCAAATGCACTGATGAAACATGCTTAAGCAAGAAAGTAGTGGTCGGGAGGAACAGCCTTCCAGTTTTACTCTCAGATTACATGCAGGCAGCCTCCTCTGGGACAGGCTTGGAAGTGCTTCCTCTCCATTGTTAATTTCCACTGTTGTAGCATTCTTAGCAGGAGACTATCCATATTTTTCAAGGGTTTAATTCATTCCTTTGGGAGTATTACTTAGGGATATTTCTCTGAATCGGAAATTTCAGCGGCTTTTCCAATTCTCTGACTTTTTAAAATGTGGAAACTAGTTTAGAAATATCATCCATTGATAGTGCAGGAAGCTCTAAAGTAAAGCACAAGGCCCTGTTGGAAAAAAAAATGAATTAGCCTCGACTGAGGTTTATGATGATATGAGACCTGCATGTTAGTTATTCCACATCAGGTGGCAGAAAGTTAATTACAAGTTGTTAAGTTAGGCTTCAGACCATCTATCTGCAGAACTTCTGGAACACGGAGATTTAGCTAACCCTGGTGTCAGGGGCTGCGTCACTGACTGTCCTAATCTCTCTCAATACTGTCTGGTTGAGGAGACTTTAAGCATTCTCAAAGCAAATATTTTTAGGAATATCCATGAAAAGAGTATGATCCCCAACAGTATTAATAAATAGAAGGAGGATAACTATTGAGGGCTACATTAGGATGGAAGCATTTATTGATTTTTGATTTTTCTATTAAATAAGAGGAACATATATTTGACGGTGTACTCAGATACCATAGCACTTATAAATACTTCTAGCTCCCCCCAATTTTTTACTTTTATTTTCAAGCCTACGACCCTTCAAGTCCCAAGGATTTCTTTTTGTTGTTGTTTAAGTTCCAAGGATTTATTTAAAAATTCCTCTTTTATTCCTTGATGAGAAATGAGTCACTTCGGCTACATGTGGACCTATCAGATTAAAAAATTCATACTAACCTGTGAATGACTAATAGAAAAGATCTGCCAATGGTCACTTGCTTCTTAAAAGGTCAATGTATTTACCAGATCAAGCCTCTAACTGGGTCGAAATGTATCTGATAATGCTTTTCTTTGTGGGGAAAGGTACATAGAAATCTTCCCACATGGCTTGACTTCTTAGGTTATTATCTCTACGTGTGTATCTTACCTCCTTTCTATTAGCCTATCATGGAATAAAATAAAATTTATATAGTAGACATTGTATAGTGACAAGAATTGCATACACACTTTTGTCCCCATTTTGTAAACAATATGATAATGTAAAAAATTATTTTTGGAAAATGAAGAAAAAAATTGTCTCACCATTTAACCTTTTTTTTTTTTTGGTAGAGATAGTCTCACTTTATTGCCCTCGAAAGAGTGCCATGGCATCACACAGCTCATAGCAACCTCTAACTCCTAGGCTTAGGCGATTTCTCTTGCCTCAGTCTCCTGAGTAGCTGGGACTATTTGGCCGGGGCCGGATTTGAACCCACCACCCTCGGTATATGGGGCAGGCACCCTACTCACTGAGCCACAGGCCCCACCCTATTGATTTGTAATTACATGACTTTTCTCCCAGTTTTTGTTCCTTGCCTTAGACACATTTTGACACAGTGGCAACCATGTAACATACCTTGAGTTATGTTTAAAAATTCAGTGATGTTATGCTTACAAAATGTAACACACTGTTAAAAGGCATAATAAGTGGTTTGTATCAAATAACAGGCTCATGGGTGAATACTTTACCCACATTTTTTTATATAGTCCTCATGATGGCACAGTGGAGTGGGTAAGAGTCAGTTTTCTCATTTTCTGTTGAGAAGACTGAGGTGCTGTGAGGTTAAACCACTTGTCCAAGGTTACTCTGCAGGTAAGATGTGAAACAAGTCAGCTTGAAACTGGAGATTCTTAATATTTCCTATTGTTATGACTAAACTAAACCTGATTTTTTATAACAGTGTGGGCACTGGGTATAAACATTAAGCTTTTTAAAGTTTTTGGTGAAAAATGAATCATTTGCTGTTATAATCACAGCTATTACTAATTAAATAAACTTTATTCCTCATTTATTTATGAATCCTGCTTTTTTTTAATAACTTGGATGTATTGCAGGTTTACAGACATTTAAGTAACAAACAAAGCTCTGCGAAGGCTAGTAAGGTTTTTTTGTGGTGTCCCTCTGTGGCTAACACAGTGTGCCACATTATTCCCATTTCAAGGTTTGATTCTTTGGACCAAAATGAAAACATTCTAGTTGAGAGAATTCCAGTTATAAGGTCTGATTTGTCCATAGCCATTTAAATAGCTATACATTTAGTATGGAGAGAGACACAGAGACACGGAATAAATGATTTAATTATAATTGCCTCAGTGAATTCCAAGTTGATCTTGCTTCTCCCACTTGAGTTGACCACAATTTTAAGCCTGGCATGGCCTGAAAGCTTGAGGAATGTATTTGCAGTAATTGCCAGGCCCCTTCATTGTTCCTCTGTATACATAAACACGAGGCTGTGATCAGAGTGGTCATGCTTGAGCTGTTATCTGAAATTCACTTTTGCTATAAGGGTTGATTAATCTGGTTCCTACTGACAGCAGTTTCCATTTACTGAATTAGCTTTCTCTCACTTCAGTGCCACACAGCTCCAGTTAGGAGAGGAAAGCAAAAACTGCTAAAAGTAGCAGGCGTGTTAGTCATCACTTATCAAACAGCTCAAACATCCAGTGTCATTGCAATTGGTGTCCTTTTTTCTCTTCAAGTGAAAAAGAAGTTAAACAATCATGTGCAGTTGTTGGAGGCTTGATGCTGCTCTGCGTCAAGCCCAGGTTAAACGGCCAGGCTGCCAGTTAGTGATTCAGTGGGAAATAGTGGATGCCACAGAACTCTTGCAACAGCTCCCTTTCCTCCCCCACGCTCTGTCACTCTTGCATAGCATGACCTTTCTACCCTTCACCCCTGCCCTGTCATTATCTGCAGATACTATCTGCCCAGCAGATGTTGTAACCTATGAGGGCCTGAGGTTCTCACCCTGCTCTGCTCAGCCTCCCCCACTGGCTTCTGCACAGGAGCTCACGTCCCTTCCAAAAGGAGCACTGATACCAGGGGAAACCAGGTCTTTATTTTAACATGAGGTATAGATGGGAATTCATTACAAGCACTATTTGATGACAGTCATTTCAACATAGTTTTAAAAGTAAATATCTTATGTCTTAAGAATTTGATTCCTTTAACCGGACTGCAAGGAAATTTTTTTCTACCTTAAGTTCCCCTATGTTCTCTAAAAGTAGACATTTTAATGGAAGATGGGGCCTGCAGAATAGTAATTTTTCCAATTCCCCAGTATTACCCCCATCAAACCATTATTACAGTTAAAATTTTTTTCTTAATCGTATTTTAGTAGAAGAACAGAGTCCTACAGGAGATGAAATTAGGTAACATTTCATCTCTCTATTATGTCATGTTAGAATAAAGGTAAATATGTTTACCACCAATTGTGAATCAAGTGGTGTGAAGCAAAGACACCAGCCAACGGCAAACTGCAAGTAGTTATTTTACCCCACACCTACTGGTAAAAGTTGAGATGCATGATCTACACAAGTGAAAAGTAGCACTAAAAATATTTGAAAAAGTAAAATGAAACTGGATGGCAATGAAAGACAAAAAAGAGAAGGGATTTTCAGGATTAATTTGCTAATTGTGAAAGATAAAGATATTTACCTTTGAGAAGAAAATAACGTTGTATTTTAGAATCCTAAATTAAAAAGTCTACAATTTGTCTCACCGTTTTTGTTTATTTCTTCATCTAATTAATTTCCATTGTTTTCCCTCTTCCTAAATGTAGACACAAGAAACTAAGAAGAAAACTATGTGAAAGATAAAAAATATATATCAAGGAATTTTTTTTTAAACATCAATGTAGAATGACCCTTTCAAGTCTTCTTTAACCTTCTCTGTTTAAGATCATTTCTGTGTGGAAGGCGTTGTTAAACTCTCAGGACAGAAGACGGCTTCCCCACCATATGTCATCCGCAGTGAGGAGAGTTTTTACCAACCACTCTGAACATTCTTTCCATTTCATAGTCTGGTGTCCATGGGACAGCTGGGACTGAGGCAGCTTTGGACTCCAGGAGCAATCCCCAGGGTCCTTACAGAGGCTGTAATTTGTTCAAAGAAAATCTAAATTAACTTAATCTAAAATACCATTTTAAGGTTTTCTATTTCTTCCAGGCAGCAGCGAGCATTTTGCTAAAGGCCCGTAAAATAAAGGGAATTGTTAAATAATATTCCCTTTGATAAAACAAAATTGTTCTTAGAAATCTTTGGAAATATTTCTACCATATGTCTCTTAGATAAGATCACAAGTGTTAAGTAATGTGGTAACTTTTAGCAGGTTAACAATCATAGCTTAAATTTCATAAGATCTCTGGGTGACCTTAACAACCCAGAATCAAAGCCTTTGGTGTTTGCTTTCACCTACTTCTAAACAATAGGCCCCTTACCAATCTTCTCAGATAGTCTCAAGTAGTTTTCTGTTTGCAAGTGGTGATCAATTTTGTAAAAACATACATTAGCCTTAAATTAATATTTCCCTTTGGCAAGCATTTTTATAAACATTACATTTTCTCAAACAAAAGACCTCAGATCTTTTATCATAATTTACTGAAGGAAGAAAGAAAATGAATGCTGGAATGTGGGTTTAAATATACATAATTTATTAAAACTATTTAAACTCTTATCTGTGGAAAAAGGGTCTTATACGATTTTTTGCAAATGTTGTTCTTAAGTATTTTCTTTTTAAATGTTTACAGTTTGTTTCAGTTTATTATTTCTGAATCTAGTTTCTTCTTTATTTTTCTATCTCTATCATTAACTGGTTGTGTGATTTGGGCATTTAACTTAATCTCTTGGGGCCTGTTTCCCTCAGAAATAGTACCCTGTAGTACTAACTGCTTGGTCTCTAAGATCCTTTTTAGTCTTGAAAGACTTTGACAACATGGTTTTTAAGTTAAACTTAACACTTGTCTTCTTGTAGCAGCCATCATTTCTTTCTTTCTTTCTTTCTTTTTTTTTTTTGCCCAGCCTTTAACTTTTTATTTTCATTATTATTAAATCATAGCTGTGTACATTAATGCAATCATGGGGTACAATGTGCTGGTTTTATATACAATTTGACATATTTTCATCTAACTGGTTAATATAGCCTTCATGGTATTTTCTTAGATATAATGTCTTAGTGTTAAGACATTTATATTCTACATTTAGTAAATTTCACATGTACCCATCTAAGATGCACCGTAGGTGTGGCACCATAAGTGTGGTCCCACCAATTACTCTCCATCCACCCATCCTCACCTCTTTCCTCCCCTCCCTCTCCCTTTTCCCCATATTCTTGGGCTGTTATTGGGTTATAACTTTCATATGACAGCTATAACTTGGTTTCAACCATCCATTTCTTTGGGCACCAACACCACTTCAAAAGGAAACAGTACAAGTGTTGCCACCTATAGGTAAAAAGTATATTATAGAAAAAGAAAAAATAATGGTATCCAGGTAAAGAACACCATAAAAATGAATAGGTACTCATTTTAACCATATACCTCGACCATGTTACCTTAAGGTTTCTCTTTTATTTTTCTTCTTAAATATTACTGCAATTTTTCATCTATATCATAGCTATTTTTTAGGTTTATCTTTTCTATGCGTATTTAGAAAATTTAACTGATTAACCAAGAATCAAGATTTTATAATGTATGAAAAGTTTCAAGACTGTAACATTATTAAGAACATCAATTAGCTATATGGCCACGCTCCTGATGTTAAACAAAATTTTAGGTTAGATACCCAAAAAGAAAAGACAATTAAAAATCACCAGGAGGAAAGTCTGATTCATTTTCTTATTGAAAATGTTTTGGTTTTATGGATTCAGTTTTTAATGAAAACAAAGCAAAGTGATCATAGCACTGCTGGTGTTAAGATACAGCAGGTAAACTGAAGCTAAGCATCAACTCCTTTTCCTTCTTTTTTGGCTAAGGGGAAATCTTTCTTTAAAAAAAGGAAAAAGGAATTAAAAGAAAAAAAATCCTTGATAAATAAAGAAAACATCGACTAGTTAAACTGACACTCCATATGCAGAGGAAACAATTTCCGTATATATTATTAAAAATGTGTAAAATCCACTAACATTGATATAACTTCAAGCAATTAGGAGAACGCTAATAATGATATGAGTCTTCAGCTGTAAATAATTATGCTGCCCCAAGGCTATGCTTTAATTCTTGGCTTGCTGTATCTATAAACAATAATCAAACTGCAAAGCAAGTTGTGTTGTTTTTGTTCACAGTTTGTGAAATGATTTTCATACCCTACAGCGATGCTGATGGCTATTTTGACCTTCAAGAACTCCGGCCTGTGAGGCTAAGAGCTAATGTGTCCTTTCATCGATCTGAGTTGGAGGCACACAGCGGGTTATAGTGCCTGTTCTCCATGAGCACAAAAGCTCCTATCGTCAATCAGTGTGCGATGTGAAAGGGGGCTTGCCGCTGAGACTCAATAAATGGGGACATTAGGAGGAAATGTTATAATTGCTGCTACCCACATCTTGTTAATGAGTAATGTACAGTTAGACATCATGCAATTGCAGCTAAACTGTTTATACAATTTATTCTTATGTTGCAACTAACATTTAACATAATGAAGTATCATAATTGCAGCCATTAAAGTCAAGATTAAGATTTGTTTAATTAGAATTAAGAAAATGTAAAATAGAAAACTACTTTCAAATGTTGGGTATACAGAATGGAACCAGTGGTATGTAGGGGAAAAAACTCGAAGGGTGCTGGTAGCAGACACTGTGTCCATAAAATTGTTCATTGGAGGTCTCTTCTTTGGAGTTTTTCCCCAAAGCTCTAGTGACAAGCATAGAGAAAACAAAAAATAAAGGGCATTAAGTTGGCCCCATATAAATATGGTATGTTATTATTCAGATCATTAGAGTTGTAACTTTTAAATTTTAGAATTTACATTACCCCTAGGCAAAACAAATATCTTAAAACACACAACTCATGTTATCATCAAGGCAAGTTATCAAATGAATTAGAGAGGAAATAGGCCCCTGACTTTGTATAGGAAATGTCATAACTTCGTAAAACTAAGTGGACATTAAACCTCTATTTTAATTATCTGCATGTCCAAACATAGGTGCTTATATAATATGATATTTTTATATAAGCGATGGGGCAAAACATGGTTAATGGAATGCTTTGAGGAAATATGGCTTGTCCAAATTCATTAAGTGAAACCATTTCATTTGGGTTGTGTCATGTTTTCTTTCTCCTTCCTGTATTGTTAAATGCTTAAAACTTCCAAAGTGCTGCCAACGACAAAATTATTTTGGATTTTCTCTTTATCAGAAAGAAAGGTAGAAAGGTGCTTTTTTTTTTTTTTCCCCATGGTTTTTGTCCAAGGCTGGGTTTGAACCCACCACCTCTGGCATATGGGGCTGGCGCCCTACTCCTTTGAGCCACAGGTGCCACCCAAAGAAAGGTGCTTTTTCACCCTCTCATAACACTATTACTAAGCAACACATTTTCTTCCTTAAATTCACATTTTGTTCTCAAATGTCTTTCATTTGGATGTAAATTTCTCCTCTTATCCCTACAGAACCTGCCAATATTACGCTATGTTGTAAATGGATTCTAATAGATAGAGTGTTAGGCTTGTTGGGAAGAAACCTGGATTCTTTGAACCTATGTCTCTCTCTGGTGCCAGGACTTAAGCAGTCATCTGACGTCATGTGCCTTGGTGTCTTCATCAGATGGATGAAGTTAATGATATCTGCCCTAACCTGCTCATAAAATTTGGAGAGACTCTTAATACTTCATATAGTTGAAGCCAACTGAAACTTTAATTTGTCAAAAAAAAAATACAATTTGTGATTCAATTCACTGAGATTGACTGTTTCATTAGTTGCAGACTAAGTGGAGATGGGGATAATAGAACAGGGTCATATTTTATTACAATAGAAAGAAACCCTTTCCCTCCCTTCTTTCTTGTACCTTAACCCCCATCACATTGAGGAGTTACTCAGTATGAATGAAATTATCAGTTCTGTGATACGATGATCCGAAGTCTTTGTTTTTACATTTTAAACCAAATGTGAACATCCATTGCTAATTATCTCAAAAACAGAGATCAGGAATCCCTTCTCATTTATTTATTTATTTATTTTTGAGACAGAGCCTCAAGCTGTCACCCTGGATGAAGTGCTGTGACATCACAGCTCACAGCAACCTCCAATTCCTGGGCTCAAGCCAGTGTCTTGCCTCCACCTCCCAAGTAGCTGGGACCGCAGGCGCCCGCCACAACACCCGGTCATTTATTTTTGGTTGCAGCCGTCATTGTTGTTTGGCAGGTCTGAGTTGGATTCGAACCCGCCAGCTCAGGTATACATGGCTGGCGCCTTAGCCCGCTGAGCCACAGGCACCGAGCCGCTTCTCACTTATTTTTAAACAAAGTTGTAAAATACCATAAATGTAAGAAAGCAAGCGATGATTTGACTTTTGTATCATTATATAGTCCACAATAATGGTGTTTCAGAACTCTATCTGATTGACTTGCAGTTATGTTGTGGTATGCAATTGTTGATATCAAATTTCCTGGCTTATTATGGAATTTATTTTTATAGATGATTCCCTTTCCCTTCATTATAAATTTAAAACAACAGGTTACTTTTTGTATACACTCAAAAATATCGTATAAAATTCAAGCTTATTAACTTACAGAAGTGTTTAAGAACTTCAGTTTACAAATACAAACAAATTCATTTATTTAATCATTCAAGCAGCTATTTATTGAGGGTCCTTAGACGTGTCGACCACTGTGTTAGATACTGGGGATAAAAAACACTCAAAGACCAGCAGGATAATTTTATTTTGCAGGGGGATGGGAGTGACAGTAAATGCTACTTGGAACATATTGCCTTGGCATTTCCTGTGAGAATTCTAAAGGACTGGGCCAACTGGCGAGATTATGAATTAAGAGCAAGGGCCTTGGGTTTAAAACATGCACTTTCAATTTTACTGGGGAAAAATTGGCAGTGTTCAATATGTTGGTATTATAAATTAGCTCCTACTGTTCTATGAATAATTTAAAAATAGTTGATAATTATTTTAAGTTGTAGTTTTCAAAATAGCATATAGTAATATGTGCGTGTATTCTAAGTTTCATCCAAGTCTGCACTGAATGAATATTTGAGAACAGATATTTGTTTTAATTTAACTGCTTTTAGTGTTTAAAGCCAGAGCTTGTCATTACCTCTCTCCTCCCTTCTCTGTTGTCTACCTGGATTCATCTAACTCCATGCCATCCACTGTGTAGGTCCTCAACTGTGAGTACTGAGAACTTGAAATGTCGGTAATGTGGCTGAGAACCTGAATTTTGCATTTTATTTAGTTGTTAATTCATTTTAATTTTGAAAACTGATGCAGCGCAAAATATTTTTCACTAAGCACAGACTTTTTTGTTTGTTAGGACTACATTTTTCATTTACCGTTAGATTGTGTAAGATATTCTTGCTGTACAGTAGTTGAGCATGTTGGGCACATGGGCTGTTTTTAGTATAACACAGAAATACATCACCGATCTAGCAGAGAAAATGGATTGATGGAGTCTCGAATTGTTTCTCTATTTAATTAAGTAATGTTGTAATGTGCTTCTTTGAATGTTTTATGAAGACAGTTCAAGTTCCAGGACGGCGCCTATGGCTCAGCGAGCAGGGCACCGACCCCATATACCGAGGGCTGCGGGTTCAAACCTGGCCCCGGCCGAACTGCATCAAAAAAATTAGCTGGGTGTTGTGGCGGGCGCCTGTAGTCCCAGCTACTTGGGAGGCTGAGGCAAGAGAATCGCTTAAGCCCCAGAGCTGGAGGCTGCTGTGAGCTGTGATTCCACAGCACTCTACCCAGGGTGATAGAGTGAGACTGTCTCCACACACAAACAAACAAAAAAAGAAACCAAGGCAGTACAAGTTCCAATGATGATGTAAATCATAGCTGAGAATTACATTGATCTCCTTATTATTTTAGTTATTTTATAATAAACCATATTACAGTTAAAATTAAGTATGGACACACTTTAAATTTCAAGGCAAAGGCACGCCCTTGATGCAGAATCCAGTGAAGATGCAGAACTGGGATAGTAAAAGGAAAGAGAGATTAGAAAGTGTGCACAGGCTTGGTTCCTGTAGCACAGTGGTTACAGTGCAGTCACATGCATGGAGGCTGGTGGGTCAGAACATGGCCTGTTCTATGACAACTGCAACAAAAAATAGCCGGGCGCTGTGGCAGGTGCCTGTAGTCCCAGCTACTTGGGAGGCTGAGGCAAGAGAATTGCTTAAGCCCAAGAGTTTGAGGTTACCGTGAGCTGTTAAACCACAGTACTCTACCAAGGATAACATAGTGAGACTTTGTCTCAAATAAAAGAAAGAAAACGTGTCACAATTTTCATGAAGAATGGCAACTGCAACTTGTGGCAGAAGAGCTAATCAGAGAAGCTGCCTTGTTTGCTATGCAAACACATTTTTAAGATGGAAAAGTTGACAATACAAACAGATATTTTCAGAAAGTACTTATCAGATTTAAAAAGAAGTTTCCTCTCTACAGTAAAAAGGTATCAATAAAATTAGGTCCTTGAAAGCAGAATTAAATGTACCAGGAACTGTTTTTAAGCAATTTCTAATATATGAGTTTCTTACATCGATCACTTTAAAAAGAGCTTGCATTTTGAAACCACCCTGCCCCTTCTCCCAAGCCCCCCAAACCTCACGTTTAGCTATAAATTATGATTTCAGTTGTGGAATTTTTGCTGGAAAATTATGAGGCTAAATAATACTTTATACAAAGTAAAAAAACCTTCAATTAAGCTACCAAAAATTGCCTGTAGAATGTAAGAGCTTATGGCATTATCAAAGAAAAATTTACTCAAAATTTAAAAATTTTCAAGTACTATTTTTTCTTTAGGAAACTATTATGGGTGCATAATAGTTAGTTACATATCTTTATAGGGTACATGTGATGTTTTGATACAGGCATAAAATGTGAATTAGTCAAATCAGAGTAATTGAGATATTCATCACCTCAGGCAATGAAGATTTCTTTGAGTTAGGAATATTCCACTTTTACTCACTTAGTTATTTTAACATACACCCTACTTTATTGTTCATTACAGTCACTTTGTTGTGTTATCAAATATTGCTAATTCTATCTAACTATCTAATGATATTTTTGTACCCATTTACCATCCTCACTTTATCCTCCCTCCCCACTGTTCTCCTCAGGCCCTGGTAACCATGAGATTTGTCTACTCTCTGTCTCCATGAGATCAATTGTTTTTAATATTTAGCTCTCACCTATGAGTGAGAACAAGAGAGATTTGTCTTTCTGTGCTTGGCTTATTTCGCTTAATGTTCTCCAAGTCCATCCGTTGTAAATGGCAGAGTTTCCTTTTCTTTGTGTGGCTATATAATAGTCTATTATGTATATGTACCATATATATATCTTTCATCCACTGATGGACATTTAGGTTGATTCTAAATCTTAGCTATTGCATATAGTTTCAGATGAGTTGTGTGACAGAAGAGACACTGCCCTTTCAACACTTCGGGAACATTTTGTCTCAAAGGACTTCGAAACTTATAAGGAAATATTGCTAATTCATGGATTTAAAGATTGATAATTTTTAGCCTTACTAAAGAATAATATTTTAATAATGTTAGTACAATTGAAGATTTTTTTCCCAGATATTAAAATTTTAGTTTTTATTATGATGGATAGTGTTCTAGCTATGTTAGACCAGAAATCAAATTAGGCTGGAATAGTAAAACAAGAGATTGATGTTTTCCTCTTTCTTTGTTACACTGTATAGTACATATTGAAAATGTGCAGATTTTTCTAAAACATATTCTATAGAATATGTTATAGATACAGTTGCTAAAATAATTCTATATAGATGTGCAAATGTCATGAATTATCACCAATATGTGGAATTATCAAAAGAAGGAGAAGACAATGAATTTATTAAGGATCTGTGTTCTTATCCAGTGCTCATTGGTAAAATTGAGAAAGAATTTTACATACTTACTGCACTGTTAACTTCAATAAAATGAATGCTTCATGTATTCACTAGTCAGTGATCAGAAGCAAAAATGATGGTGTGACTTATGTTTTGTCACCAAACTATACAGCATATAAATGAACCAAATTTGAAGTTCCAAGCTTTTTCAAGAAAAGAAAAGCTGGCTCGGGGGCTAGGGCGCCAGGTACATACACTGGAGCTGGCGGGTTCGAATCCAGGCCTTCCAAACAACAATGACAACTATAATCAAAAAGTAGCTGGGCGTTGTGACAAGCTCCTATAGTCCCAGCTACTTGGGAGCCTGAGGCAAGAGAATCACTTAAGCCCAAGAGTTTGAGGTTGCTGTGACCTGCGTGCGATGCCACAGCACTCTATCCAGGGCAACATAGTAAGACTCTGTCTCAAAAAAAAAAAAAAAAAAAAGGAAAAGAAAGAAAAGAATGAAAGAAAAGCTTATTTGTGTTCTCGGTAGGCAGGTACGAGAATTTATGTTGAAATCAATTATAATGATTTCGTGGTCAATAACAAAGATTTTATATATTTTTTACTAACATCAATCAGTATGCAGAATATTTTAACTATAGTCAACAGCATTGTGTAAACTGTCTAAAGAAACTACAAAAGGAATTGAAGAACGCTTTGTTGGTATTGACAAATTTAAAGTTGCCGTTCAGTCTATACAATGTATTTTTGATTAAATGTTTACAATACTGAATTGACACAAGAGTTAGTGAATTTACTCAACTTGTACAGACATGAGGCTGAAATTGCTATGCTTCTGTTGCACATCAAACTCTTCCAGAAGCGATGAATCAATTTTGTTAATGTGAATACAAAAGAAAAATGATCTTTGTTTATTTTAGTTATTAAAAAACTTCAAAGTGTGTTTGGAAAAACATGATTATGTGAATTGATTTTTCCAATTGTAAATTTTATGAAATTTAAATATTAGTAGATTTCATGGGGAGGGCACAGGAAATGGGGAGATATTTGTCAAAGGGTACAAACTTTCAGTTATATAACAAATAAATTCTGAGGACCCAATGTACAGCCAGGTGACTATAGTTAAGAATACTGTATCATTTACTTGAACTTTGCTAAGAGAGTAGCCCTTAAGTGATGTCACTACACACACACGCACATACACATTGGTAACTAAGTGTGGTGATAGATGTGTTAATTAATTTGATTGTGGTAAACATTTTGGAATGTATATGTACATCAAATAATTACATTTTATACCTTGAATATGTACACTTTTGTCAGTTATTTCTGAATAAATTTGGAAGAAAGAAATAGATACAGTTCAAGTATTTTTGATGAGAAATAATTTGTGATTATTAAAGTATAAAATGCATACCTGAGTTTTGAAGATTTTATAAAAATAAGAATATTAAATCGCTTATTAACATTTTTTTAGGTTGACTGTATCCTTAAGTGATTTGGAAATATTACAAAATATTTTGGAAATGCTGACTTAAATAAAATTCATTGCTAAATTATTTAACATGTTTCTTTAAAACTTAGGCTACTAGAAAATTTAATGTTACATTTGCGGCTCACATTTTGTTTCTTTTAGACAGTGATTTCACCCTACCATTCTTCATTTGTCTTCACTTATGTCTAGGATCGGTTTAACAAAAAATTATCCTCCTTTCTCGGTGAGTTTTTGAAGTGTATATCTGGACTTGGTTCAAGACTTAACTACACTTTTTAAGTTTTAGCTCCCTGTACCTACTTGAATGTATGGATTCTAACACATCACTAAAACTACTCTCTGTCGTAGTAAATGGAAAGGTCATTTGTGACTTGAAGTAGATTCATCTTGACCATCTACCATTTCTAGATTTCCCATATATATATATATTTTTATTTTTACATATACGTGCGTTTATTAGGTTTCCACTTTTTGCTTTCACAGAATTTAAAAGGCTTAAAATTTAATAACAATAACAATGTTTAAGATAAGGACTAGAAATAAAAACCACATAATGTTTGATCAGGTCCCAGTAGTGTATCTTTGATACTGCTCCAATTGCCTGGGGAGTCCTCCTCATAAAATATTCACCCAAGCCTATTCCTTCAAGAGTTTTCCCTGCACTTTCTTCTAGAATTTTTATAGTTTCATGTGTTAAGTTTAAGTCTTTAATCCAGTAAGAGTCTATCTTAGTTAATGGTGCAGCCTTAAAGAAAGATGGAGACTTTACCTCTTTCATGTTTACATGGATGGAGCTGGAACATATTCTTCTTAGCAAAGTATCTCAAGAATGGAAGAAAAACTATCCAATGTACTCAGCCCTAATATGAAGCTAATTTATAGCTTTCATATAAAGGCTGGAACCCAATCATAGCACAAGAATATGGGGAAAAGGCCGGGGGGGGGGGGAGGATGGGTGGAGGGAGGGCAATTGGTGGGATCACACCTACGGTGCATCTTTGAAGGGTACTGGTGAAACTTACTAGATGTAGAATATCAATGTTTTCATACAGTGATTAAGAAAATGCCCTGAAGGCTATGTTTAACAGTTCAATGAAAATATTTCAGATTGTATATGAAATCAGCACATTGTGCCCCATGATTGCACTAATGTACACATTTATGATTTAATAAAATTATAAAAGAAAGAAAGAAAGAAAAATAGCAAATGTTTCTCTTCTGAAACTCTTTCCTTTGGCCCCTGTAATGTCAGACTCTTAAGGCTGACTTCACGTCTCTTGCTGTCTTCTTCTCTGTCTCCTTCAAATACCCTGTGGTAGCCAGTCCCCAAGACAGCTGGTAAAGATGTCCACCTTCTGGGATTTACTTTGCATAGTCACCTCCCATGTTGTACCAGGATCAGACAATGTGACCAGTAGAACACGGCTGATGTGATTGTCCATCCCTTCTGAGACTAGGTTATAAAAGATAGTGCTGTATCCGCTTTGGTTTTTCTTTCATTCTGTCTCATGGATTCCTTGTTCTGTGAGAAATCAGCTGCTACATATTGGGGGATCTCAGGCTCTCTAGTGGAAAGGCCCACTTGGCAAGGAATTGAGTCTTCCAACCTAGAGCCAAGAGGAACTAGAGATTACAATTGATGGCCATATTAATGAGCCTTCTTAGAGGTAGATCATTTCCAAGTTGAAGTAACTACAGCCTTACCCAACAGCTTTACTGCACTGTCATGAGAGACCTGAATCAGAACCATCCAGTTCAGTTGTTCTCAGATTTTGGATGTTCAGAAATAGTGAGAAAGGCTGAGCAAGATGGCTCATGCCTGTAATCCTAGCACTCTGGGAGGCCAAGGCAAGTGGATTGCTTGAGCTCACAGGTTCAAGACCAGCCTGAGCAAAAGCAAGATTCTACCTCTAAAAATAGCTGGGTATTGTGGCGGGTGCCTATAGTCCCAGCTACTCGGGCTGAGGCAAGAGAATTGCTTGAGCCCAAGAGTTTGAGGTTGCTGTGAGCTATGATGCCACAGCACTCTACCAAGGGCAACAAAGTGAGACTGTCTCAAAAAAAACAGAAAAAAAAGAAAAAAGCAATAGTGAGAAAATAAAAAGTAATTAGTGAGAGACTCTTTTTGCCTTCCAAATCTGAAATATCATCATGCAAACTATTATAAGTTGGGGAGGATAAGCAACTTGTTTCTAGAAACTGATAAGACTCCCTTTCCTTGACTCTGTGTGTGAAGCTCCATGGTGGCATTCCCCAGGGTTCCACTCTGCATTGCCTCACTTCTTACTCATGGCATTTCTGAGGCATGGGGGGCTAACAGTATGGATCACATATTCAATAGTTATCCTACCTGCTTTACTCCCTATTTCTCCCTTACTGGAAAAATCCACCTCTCAATCAAAGCTGAAAATAGCAGACACCTTCTCTATCAGCCTCCCTTGCAGCTAGAGTATGGGCTACCTTTTCAACTAACCTTTGCCCAGGTGGACCTATGGAGGTCTACTGGGTGTTCTGAGAAAGGTTTCTCTCCTTGAAAAAAAGAGGGAGATTAATGATGGACTCTTCTTTTGTCTTCCTGCTGTTAAATGTCATCAGACAAAGCATGATTCTTGGAGCTACAGTATTTGCTGTTCCAGGAAGTAAATTTATTCCCCAGTACCCTCCTTTTTTACCACACCTAAAGTGAGCCCTGGAGAATGGGTCTTCCTTGGGGGCTGATAGTTTTCTCAGCTTGTTTCCCGCCTGTAGAATTTTGCAAGCCCCAGAGTTAAACCTTAAACAAAGACCTTTCAAGTCTGAGCTTATGAATATTTCTGGCAATGTAACTCACTTAAAAACATAATGATCTTCTTATCTGTTTGATTTTTGGATAACTCCATGTACCAATGGCCTCATTCATAGTTTTTATTTTAAATGCACATTTTTAATTTTTGAAATTTCTCTGTTGTCTACATTGACACCCCCCTACACACACTTCCTCTAAGCTACAAAGTTTATGGGTAATTTAGTGCAGGCAAGTTGAGTGTATCTGATGTAGGTGTAAGAGCAATCCCATCTCTTTCCCCCCCCATCTCTTTTCCTGAGTCAGCATGTCTAATTGAAAAGATTCATCTCTTAGTCATTCAATGTTTTCAACTATGGAAATGACAGTCATACCATTGATTTGAACCTTTCCATGAAACTAAAATTTTTCTCTGGCTGCATTTAAAGTTTCTTGCTTCATCACTGGTTTTTTGATTGTGATGTACCTTGGTGTGATTTTCTTTGTGTTTATCTTGATTGAAATCCATTGAGTTTCTTGGATGTATGGGTTAAATAAAATGTTTGGCCATTATTTTCTCAAATATTTACCCTCCACCACATTATTTTTCTAGGACTCTAATTTACATGTATATCAGATCATTTTTGTCCAACAAGTCACTGAAGTTTGGCAGATGGTCTTCTAAGTTTTGTCTTTTTCTTTCTGTATATCAGTTTGTTTTCAAGTCCATTGATTTTTTTCTGCTATGTCTAATTTGCTATTTACCCTATTATCCAGTGCATTTTCATTTCATATACCATATTTTTCAGTTCTAGAAGATTTTTTTTGTATATTCCATTTCTTTTCTCAATTTAGTCATGTTTTCCTTTAAATACTTAATTCTATTTATATATATGTAATAGCTATTTTTCTCTTTTCCTTTTTTTGTGGTTTTTGGCTGGGGCTGGGTTTGAACCAGCCACCTCTGGTATATGGGGCTGGCACTCTACTCTTTGAGTCACAGGCACCGCCCTATGTAATAGCTACTTTAAAGTTCTTGTCTACTAATTCCATCATATCTGTTTCTGGGTCTGGTACTGCCTGCTTTTTTTCTTGGTTATGAGTATCATTTCTTTGCTTCTAATATTTAGTACTTGCAAGTGAGACAGTGGACATTTTGAGTATCATGTTAATAAGCACTGAATTTTCTTTTCTTTTCTTTCCTTCCTTCCTTCTTTCTTTTTTTGAGACAGAATCTTACTCTCTTGTGAGAGTAAGTGCTGTGGCATCATAGTTCACAGCAACATCAAATTCTTAGGCTTAACCAATCCTCTTGCGTCAGCCTACTGAGTAGCTAGGACTATTGGATCATAGGCACCCACCACAATGCATGGCTAAATATCTTTTCTATTTTTAGTAGAGATGGGGGTCTCACTTTTGCTCAGGCTAGTCTCAAACTTCTGAGCTCAAGCAATCCACCTGCCTCGACCTCCCAGAGTGCTAGGATTATAGACATGAGCCACCATGCCCAGCCTTGTTTCTTTCTTTAACGTAAAGTTTTATTCCAGCAATTTACTTGGAGGTCAGCTTGATCCTCTCTTAAGGCGCATCTTTAAACTTTGTTAGGGTGGATCTAAAATACCCTGGATGCGAGGATTGCCCAACTTTTTTCTTTTCTGCTGCACATTGGAAGAAGAGAGCTGTCTTGGGCCACACATTAAATATATAAACACTAAAAAAAGCTGATGAGCAAAAAAAAAATGACCATGCATATTTTTTGCGATATCTGGTACCACAGATAAGCAAATAGGCCTCAAATAAGCCTGTTAGGGCTTGTTAGTTTAGCTCTTCGCCTAAGGTGTGACCTTTCTGGGCTTTCCCCTAAATACTCTGGGTACTCAAAGAGATCTCTCTACTCTGATTGGCCTAACATCTTCCAATGCTGAGCACAGAACAGTTGTTCAACTTACCCCTCCCCAATATGTAATCTTTCTCCAATATTTGTTCTTGGTCCAACCTTATGGAGTTCATCCTACACATACACACTTAGTGTTTAGCCAAAGACTGAAAATGACTCCCATGTAGTTTCCAAAGTCCTTTCTCTGCATAGCTTGCTTCTCGTCAGTATTGCAAATCGCAGCTATACAGTGCTCTGTATTGTAGTCTCTGTCTCCTCAAAACAGTGAAGGTTCTGTGCTCTGCTTGAGTCCCCTCCTGGAGCCGTGGTCTGCTGAATGCCTCTAGGCAGAAAGGCAGGTTGCTCACAGAGTACATCTTATTTGTTTTCTTTTTCTCAAGGAACACAGTCTCAATCTGCTAGTTATCCAATGTCTGAAAACAGATGTTTCCTATATTTTACCCCATTTCTTTCTTGTTTATGGTAGGTGAGGGCTAGTCCAATATGTGTTACTCCTTTACAGTCCACAGCAGAAGTCCACACGGGGGAAGTTTTAATCATCTCTTCTTACTGAAAGAATTTCTTGAATTTACCTTTTACCATTTAGAGTTAGGAAGCAATTGACTCTTCTAACCCCACAAGCACTAATTAGTGGATATTTAATTCCCTTGTATTTCTGCTTGTTCAGCAGCCAGTTCTTTTCTGAGCCCATCCCTGGCCTGTATCCTGCCAAGCACAGCCAAAGGCAGGCATTGCTTCTAAGAACAAATTCTTTTCTAAGCTCTTCCCCTGGGGCTACATGCCCTTTAGCCTTATCTGCTTTCTCTTATGCTAGGGCAAACTCTTGTGGAAGAATTTTAGGCTAAATACATAAGGGTCTGGGTCCCTGAAAGTATATTGAGATGATGAAGAAGCCCACAACCTTCCTCCAAACGTATTAAATGGAATAAATAAATGCCCTTCCTGTGTTCAAGCCACTTTTCAATGTATTCCTTGCGGCCTAAATCATCCCGATGAACACAGAGGTGGTGCCATCCCCTGCTGTGCTTCTCAGAGCTCGTCTCCAGCTTCTATCTTCCTGTACAGGGACAAGCTCCGATATGCACCTACCTGTTGGCTATCTCCAAAGGAAGTCCCGCCCACAGCTTCCTCAAACTCAGCAGCTAGCATTGACCCTGCTTCCTCTCCTAAACTGTCATGGCTCAGGATAGTTCATCTCAGTCAGGGGTAGCACCTTTCACTTTGTAGCCTGAGCTATGTCTGGCTGCCATTCTGGAATTCTCCCTCTCCTTGTTTCCATAAACCACCAGATCCTGCTATTTTTGCCTCCTAAGTATTTCTCCGATCCCCTTCTCTCATTCTAGCACCACCCTAGGACACGCTCCTGACATCTCTCTCCTTGTCTACTCCCAGCTGGCTTCCCATGGATCCTTTAGCGACAGCGCTCCTTCTGAAACACGGATTTATCTGTGCTGCTCCTCCACTTAGCACCTTTCAATGCTCCCCCTCGTTTATGTGATGAGCGCCTCTGGCCTCGTCTGACTGTTCCAGCCCCAAATCTGGCCATTTCCAATCAGCATGTTCCATTCCAGCCACACCAGTTTGGGGGAGTTTTCTCTGTTCACCCGGCTTCTTCTCCCCTTTGGGGCTTTATGTATGTAATGCACAAGATACCTCCCTGCCAGCTTTTCTTCCACCAACCTTTTCATCTTGCAAGCATCTATTTTTCTTCCAAGAGAATGCATTCCCCCTTGCCTCCTCCTGGAAGCCTTCCCTGGTGACCCCACCCTCCACCTTGCTCAGTGACCCTCTTCTCTGCTCTGGCAACACTTCATACACATGGATGTTGCTACACCTGCCTCTTTGCTTCACTATCACAATCATGTGTCTATTTCCCACTCCTGCCTGACTCCTCGAGACACTGGGACAGATTTAGACTTGTACCCCCCAGCCTCTAGCCATGGCAGCTGTTTGGTAAATGTTTAGTGACTGAATGAATCTCCAAATAAATGTCTTACGGCAGATCCCCTACAGACCATCTCTGTGGAATGCTTGGTGGTTAGTTCACTCCAGTAAGTGGATTAACATAAAAATAATAAAACTCTGTTTTCTTAAAATCATTTTTCCACCAGCCCTTTCCTTTAATTAGTACAATCAGGGAAGGGAGTGTATTTGTGGTGAGGTTTCCATAGCACTTCTCTCGGAAGGGGTATTATATTTCTAGAAGCAAAGAATCGTGGCTTTAGGAAGGAAAAAAATGTGGAACGAGATGGATCTGAGAAGCTGCTAGAAAACATGTCCAGGCCATGACCATCAGCTTAGGCTAGAAAGATCCATGAATGGAGTGGCTGGGGATGGGGACAATGTGATCAGTGTCTGACAGACCCGTCTCCCTCAGTTGCCATACTTATCAAACACCACTGCAGAGGACGCCTCCTCTTAACTACTCACTGCCCTTTTCTGTAGAAGTCTTGCAAGCCAAATTCCCCATGCAAGAAAGTCCCGCTCTCTCTCCAGGGATTGCCTTCTTCTGCCTGGGATGTATCTCCCCCACTGCCTACTCCAACTTTTCCCATTCTTTAAAATGTAGATGAAATCCTTTCCCTCCCACCATGTCTCCCCAAACCATTCCACATTGTCTCTGAGTGCCTAAGCAGCCTGGCACAGGATAGATCCTGAATAAATGAAGTGTAACCCAGCGCCAACTAGCTCCATGCACAGTCATTTTTGTATCCACTTACATTCTGGAAGCTTCCATCAATGCTGGCCCTCGGGTACCCTGGTGATCACTTATGTACCTTGTGGAAAGTTTTCTGTTGCTCTGGTGAGATGTTCTTTCTGATGTGGCTTCTTCACCCTTCCTGGACACCCTTAGGCTGTGTTTCTTAACTGGACGGTGGGGTTGGAGCAAGGGCTGTGTCTCAGCCTTCCTGGAGCCCCCTGTGGGTGGGAGGTTGGGGGGCACCTGTGGACAGATGGTCCCCAGCTGAAATCACACGGTGAGGAGAAATTTCTGGCACATGAGACACCATCTGTCCCCTTATTCTAGACTCCACAAATGATGAGGCAGACCTGCCTATGGGTACACTGGGGATGGATGAGGGGATTTTTATAGATGGTCAGGCAGGGGCAGGGCAGGGTCCAGTGGCCTGGGGGGCTGTTTCTCTCTGGACTGATGATCAATTCGCAAGGGACTCAAGTGAAGCCATGGGTCAGCTAGTGTTGGCCTGGGCCAGAGTAATGAGACAGTTTCTTACTCCTGGGTTGTTGGGGGTGTCTTAGAGCCCAAGTCACTCCTGGACCCCCAAACACCAACCCTGATTGAGGTCTGTTGCCAAATCAGCTCACTTGACTCTTCTTGAATGACCTTTCCATGTTTGGGTCCCAAACTTTCCCCACCCTCTGCTCTTAAGATTCTGAAGGATTACCTCCCCGACTCCTCCTGGTCTTATACCCTCTTATCTTCAGCTTCTTTCATCTAATGACCCATCCCCTACCTACCCACCCCCCAACCCCCAACCCCGCCCCCGCAACTGACAAACCTGCTTCCTTTGTTCAATGACAGGAACGGCTCGGTGGGCAAATCTTAAATCCCCCAATAAAGTGAGGAGACATATTTGTATTCCACCCCTTCTTGTGCAACAGAGAGAAACAAAGGAAACAGGGGTTTCGCTTCCACATTAGAAGAGGCCGAGTCATTTCTGTGTGGTAGATTGGACGGCTGGCCCTGAGTTTTCTCTCCTCTCAGCAGCCACAGCTTGCCATTACCCCATCCTGACCGGCCTATGTCTTTGCCTCTTGCCTCTGGGCAGAGGAGAAAGCACACTGACTCCTTAGGAGGCTTCCTGTGTTTCTCCTTTCTTCTCTTGCCTCTGTCGCTGCTGTGAGTGGAATATGTCCCAGCTATGCCCTTGTCCAGGGAGAGACAACATCTCTGGGGGCAGATTCTGCCACTCAACCACAGACATGCCGTGAGAAGCAGCCTGAGGCAGAGCCCCAGCCAAGCCCAGCCTGAATCTGCTGAGCCCCAGCCAAGCTCCTTGACAATAAATAACTGTTGTGTCAAGCCACAGGTTTGGGATTGTTTGTTACACAGCATTATTCTGACAATAGTGCCCTGATTCCCCTATCCTGCCAGAAGACCAGCATAAAGCAGTGAGGAGGGCACAGCATGGGATGAGTGCTTTGTATTTGGTTATGAGTTGAGCCTCCCTGGCAGAATCATAAAAGAAGATAATAATATTCGACCTGGAATCGTTCCAAGGGAATGACGGATGGAGGAACAATCCCAGAGTGGAGCTACTTGTCCTGGGCTGCACAGGGGATCTGAGGCAGAGATCAGACTAGCACTCAAGTCAAGTGGCCCCGCAACACATCACACTGACTTCCCACTTCCTATGGGCCAGGCTGATGATAACCATGTCTTCCTCTGCTTCCTCTCTGGCCACACATGTAAGTTTCATGTCATTGTGCTGGAATTTTGACAAATGTGAAGTGGTGGCAAGGGAGAAGGAGAAGCAGGAAGGTGAAGCAGGAAGAAGGCTTCACATGTGATGAAATCCTGAGACAAGATTCCAGATGCAAGCAGGGATGTTATGTCTGTACCTACATCTCTCTTTGGTGCCAGGTGCCCCATGATGGGACTCCCAGCCCAGAACCCAGGCTGTGGGCCAGCTTCTGCAGCCTGCTCTTGGGAGAGACGTGGAGGCTAAGTGAGTGTCTCACTGTCATTAGCTTCTGGCTCCCCCCAGACCCCTGGGAACTTAGCACGGACTGCCGTGGGGATGGATGG
Source organism: Arctocebus calabarensis (assembly GCA_963573935.1). Lineage (NCBI taxonomy): Eukaryota > Metazoa > Chordata > Mammalia > Primates > Lorisidae > Arctocebus > Arctocebus calabarensis. The sequence goes on along the minus strand of CAUYON010164322.1, from coordinate 16,087 downwards.
GAGGGAGGCTGGCAGGGTTGGGGTGGGATGGGCTCCAGAGAGGGAACCTGCTGCTCCTTGATGTCTGGGTCTTGCTGATGTCACTTCCAGCTCCAGGGCCTACAGAAACATTTCTGCACCCTCCAGACTTGCTTGGCTCAGAGTGGAACCAGCTTCTGAGACTAGTGCTAGGGGGTGTACCATCAATCTCTCCATTGTGGCAAGATTACGAGAAGAAGGGAGGCCTGGGACAGGATTTAAGGTGTTTCTTTGAGTTATTCTACCAAAAACGCTGGGCAGAGGAGAGTGGAAAAGGCACCGATTGGGAAGTCAGCAGACCAGGATTTTGACCCTAACTTTGCATTTAATTAGCAACCCATGTGACCTTTTGCAAATTGTTTCCTACATCCAGGCTTCAGTCTTCCACTCTGTCAAATGTCCATGGTAGAATACTTGCTTTAGAGCATGCCTCAGACCTAATATACAGTGCTGGTGTTGGGGCTGTAGTATTTCCTCCATTCCTATGGGAGGAAAATAGCTCACATTTATCCAGCCTAGATGTGTGCCAGGTGCCGAACTAAGCACTTGCACACAGTAGCTCTGTTCAGGCTCACGTCAACTGTGAGGAAGGTACTCTCATCATGCCCATTTTACAGATGAGGAAACTGAGGTTCACCAAGGGCCAGTAACTCGCTTATGGCCACACAACTGGTCGATGTGGTTTGTGCCCAGGGCATCTGTCTCCAGAGCTGGCCCTCCCAAGCTCTCTGTTGGGCCTCTAATGAGAAACGTGGTTCCTCTTTTGGTCTCTTCCTTCCAAGATCCATCCCTTCTGACACCTCTCCCTGTACACATCCATAGTCAGAGAACTCCAGCCGTTAGGTTGGAAGAACCTAGGAAGAACCCAGAATTCCTGGAAGAAATCCCTTCCGCCATGGGAATGACCACAGTCTAACGGATCATCCTCTCTGTGCTGCCCTCCCGGACAGGCCAGCCCTGCCCCAGGGCACGATGCTAGGAGACATGGAAGCTGGTCTGTGCCCTCAGGATGACATGCTGCAGCCTGGCTGGAGACTGCAGAGCCTCGCTCTTCCCCAGACTTGGGGGGCCCAGCACAGTGCCTGACATGCAGTAGATGCCCAGCAAGTGTTTGTTGATTGCATGTTGGCGAGAAAGAAGTTATGAGATAAGTTAGACAAAGGCTCAAGGCTTCTATCTCTGGGCTGGGAACCTTTGCTTCATTTGTGCCTCTGAGCTGCCATAACTCAGGAGACAGGGAGGCAACAATACCCTAGAGAGGAAGTACCCCTGGGCATCCAACTCACTGATTAACCACAAATGTGTGAGGGGAAGATCCTCCCACCCGTCCTCTCTGGAAAACGCTCTGCTTGCCTCTTTCTTTAGGCCAACAAGCCCCTGGCATCCACGTCCCTTAATGAGCCAGCGCTGGAGTCTGGAGGTCTGAAGGACTGGGTACGCACCAGTAAAATACTGCTTGCGCAGACACCGTGGGTGTCCCATGCCTCCCTCCAGAATCCGGTTTGGCTGCCCTTTTGTGTCAAGAAACCCTGTGTGATTTCACAGACCAGGCATGGGGGATGGCAGAGAGATCAACCATGTTTGGTGTGACTGGCTAGAGATGGGGACTCAGCATCAACGCCATTGCTAATGAGGCAGATGACCTTTCCTGGCATTTAGGGACAGGAAGCCAGGTCCCTATGTCATGCTCAGGGAAGCACTGAGCTCAAAAGTGGCAAAGCATGGGCAAGTGCTTGAAGGAAAGTCAAGGGCTACACGGAGGCGGGGTGCTGGGGACAGCTGATCCTGAGGAGGCCTTCCCTGAAACCCCAGGCGTGTGCCCTCAGGTGAGCCTTGGGGCCTCCCAGGGCCTCATTTTCTGTCAGTTCACCCATTCATTCATTCATTCATTCATTCGTCAATGGTGACCTGGCAAGAGCAGAGTTGCTGTACTGATGTGGGCAGAGGCCAGGCCATGGGGCTGTCCGTGGAGGAGTTTTCCTGTGTTATCTTAGTCATTTCCCCTTTCTAAGCCTTACAGCGTCCATCCTTGGAGGGTCATAAAGCCCTGGAACTAATGTACTTATGCCATGCTACATACAGCCTTGTTTCAAGGGCTGCAAGGTATGGTAGAAAAAGCAAGCTCTCAGGAAACTGGCAGGTGTGGGTTTCTCCCCCAGCACTGCCTCTCTCTCTGGCAGGTTGTCTGAGCATCCATTGTCTCTCTGACTACGCAACGTGCTGTGAGGATTAATGTCAAACACCATAGGGACCGTGCTCGGCATGAACTAGCAGCTAGTCAGTGCCTACCTTTCAGAGAATCCAAGCTTCATGAGCAAATACACTTTCTGAACTCTGGTTTATCATGACCTTGACTTTATTCAGGGAGGGGTTGGCCCTGAAGTCTGAACATGGGGACTCCGCCTCCTCCCTGCCTTTTTTGAGTCTCCCCTTCATGCAACCCCAGCCCCCACGGAAGTGAGACCCTTTCTCTTGAAACCCAGCATCCTCATGCTCTATCCCTTCTTCCTATGCAAACATGCCCTTGGAAAAGAGCCAGATGACTCATTGATGTGAGAGAGTAAAGGACTGATAGGGCTGGGGCTTTGCCCCTTGCAGGGGACTGTGTTTGGAAAGAAATAGTCACCAGGGGGCTGAGTAATTAGGATGGCCCTTCAGGTATCTAGGTGCAAATGAGGGAGTTACTTGTGGGTCAGAGGGACCTTCCTGGAGGGGGCCCAAGATTCTGCAGTCACCAAGGCTGCTCTTTGATACTTGTCTATAAGCAAATCATCTCCACAGGGCGCCCTTGTAGTGACTCACTCGGAAGAAATGCAGAGAGCATTGTCAGACCCTCCCCTCCTGCCTCTCTGGGACCTTCCTTCTGGTAGCACATCTGGACCCCAAGAGGCAGCCGTGTCAGAGGCTCCCGAGGAGCCCAGGCCCCAGGTGGCCTTTCAGCTCTCCTTGTCCCTTTGCTCAGATCCCAGCTCCTGGGGTAACACAGTCTTTCTGGGGGTTTGGAACAAGATGGTTTGATTCATTCCAGGAGCTATTTATTTTGTTTACATTCCCTGGGCCATTCTACTCTTGAAAAAAAAATTAAAAAGGAAAGAAAGTGGGAAGGAGACAGGAAGGAAGGAAGGAAGGGGGGAAGGAAACTTGTGGTTCAACCAGAGTTGAAATGAGATTTTCCTCCCTTTCTTTCTTTTTCTTCCTTTTTCTCCTCAGCAGCAAGTGAAATGAAAGGGGGGACCCCTCTGGTTGTCAGGATAGCTGGGGGTGCAGGGTCACAGGGCTGTGGGACCAAGGCCTGGCCTCCTGCCCTTCATACCGGAGGGGGTGCAAGGCCAGGCCCGGGAGCTGTCAGCACGGGGGTCTTCATGCAGCCTCCCCCACCACCCGGGAGGGTCTCACCACCTTCCTGCCCTCATCTCACTTTTTGTTCCCTGCTCCACCTCCCAGAAAGGAAGAAGAAGGAGGAGAAAATGACCGGGTGCCCACCACAGGCCTCATTTTATTTTTTTCCCTATGGTGTCTCATTCTCTGATGACAGTCTTTCAGTTTGCTGGGTGTTCCCATCGCCCCTCGCCAGCACGCGACTGCGTGGGAAAGATGGGGTCCTTCTCACTCAAGCCGCTTCGCAGCTCCCACCGCAGGGCCGGCTCGGGGACTGAGTGGGTGAGAAGGCAGCGGGAGGAGCCTGTGACCCTCCGCTTGCCTCACCGCCAGCTGCGTGGGAGTTCCAGTCTCCAGGCCCTTCCACACACGCATACATACACGTGGGTGCACACACACTCATGTCAGGCACAGGCACACACGTGCGCACATATCCACACACATGTACACACACCCCCATGCTAGAGGCTCCCAGAGGGAGGATGCGGAGGGTAGCAGTTTTCTCAGCACTGTGGAAATGGCCCTGCAGCCAGAGGCCTGGCTCCAAGCCTTTGCCTGAAGAAGAGAGAGTGACTCAATTCTCCCTCTGTCAGGGTCCTTTAGCTCTGAGCTCAAGGACAGAAGGGGCAGAGCCACCAAGCTGCTTATCCCTCCAGAGAGGCTGACCAGCCAGAGGCTGAGGGAGTAGGGGGCGGTGGTGTAACTTTATCCCTTCTACACAGACAGCAAAACCTCTGGCAGCCAGACCAGACCAAGGGATATACCCAAACATAGAGGGCTGGGCAGGCAGGGGGAGCCAGGAGGCCTCCCCGGCCTGTCAGCTCCCTGGCCCACCTCTTGCTGCCCTTGGCTAGGGTGATGACATTGTTCAGAGGAAAACGCAGGGAATTTGCCAGAGCCTGTCTGGCTGAGCTTGGCTGGGCCTGGGTCCCAGCATTCTTTGGCCAAGAAGCATCTGAGCAGTGGCCATCCCCTACTATGAGCCCCACTACCTGCTACCTGCCACCTCCCCAGGTATCCTTTTCACAATTGATGTCCCTTCCCCAGGCTGTGCTGACCACACCCCCACTGTTCTTTGTTCAGTGGCCCCAACACAGGTCCCAGATCATTGAGTATCCAAAGCATCCTGTGAGTTATTTCAAATCCTTGCAATATGACAAGCAGGGGTTGTTTTATAGATGGGGAAACTGAGGCTTAGAGATGTTCTGTATGTTTCCTGGGTTGCACAACTAGTAAAATGGTGGAGTCTGGATTCAAACCTGGGTTGCCCTTTCTCCTTCCTTTGTGTCAATGCCTCCTCTCCCGGAAGAGTTCCTGCCGGGCACTAATGTGAGACTTCTCCACCCTGCCCTCCTGCCCTGTGCCACCTCAGCCCCTAGCACAGCCAAGGAGAGAGTGGGAGAGAAGTGCCCACCCCTTGCAATCCCCGCACACTGGACCCAGAAGGTGGACGCACCCCTCGGGAAAGCGCCTCGATCTTTTCTCTCATCCAGTCGGACAGCAAGTTCCTAAGAGATGGTCTTTTCTTCCATGTCTGGAAAGCAAGGTTTCCTCTTATGGGTCTAGGAAACGCTGCTGCTGACGCAAACAGACTGGCACACCCGGCCCTCCAGGTTGCCACTAAGACCCACCTCATACAAGTTCATGGGCAAGGTCCAGGGAGAGCTCCGAGGACAACGTCTGGCACACAAATGCCCTTCGGGCAAATGCTCCTCAGAGTCATCATTGGACGGCAAAGGCAGGCAGCGGGTGGGAGGGCCGCTTCCGAGCCCCGCTTTCTCCGTTACTGGCTGGGCCTCTGTTTCGCCCCCTCACAGTGAGGTGGTGGTTTCATGGGGTGCTTCTGAACACCCTTTCACTTCTGTGCTTCAGTGTCCCCTGAGCTGACCCAGGCCTGACCCCGCTGATAACACAAGTTCCGGCCTCTATGAGCATCTGTTTTCCCACATTAATGTTTTTCAGGCACACTTTCCTCATCTCCACAAAGGAGGAGGGAGGGCAGGAACCAGGAGTTCCTGCTGACAGGCAAAATAGATGTCCAGAGAGGTTATGTGACCTGGCCACAGTCACACAGCAGACTCAGCACCAGAACCCAGCTTTCCTTTCACGGCCTTCCACGGGCCAAGTGGCTCCTTTCAAATTGAGCGATGGGAGCAGAGTGAACAAAGCTAGGAATGGAAGCAGGGTTGGCGGCTGAGCAACATCCCTGTCCGCTGTTCCCCCGGGCTGTGGGGGCTCCTCAGCTATTTGGGGGGATGAGAGAAAGGCGGGCAGCAAAGAGGCCCCTGGGTCTCAAATGGGCTTTCACCATGAGCGGTGAGTAGAGAGTGCCTAATGACTCCAAGCTGTCCTGGAACCTTCTCTCAGCCTCGGGGAGCTGCCTGGGGAGTCTGGCTGCCGTGCACAGCAGCTGTGTGAACTGCCTGCCGGCAGCAAGCCCAGCCACCAGCGACCACCAGTGACCACAGCCACGGGGCCACCGGCAAGCAGGGCCAGGGGAGGGCAGCACCCTTTCAGCAGGGTCTCCAGGGTCAGCTGGGTTAGCAAGGAGCAGGGCTGTGTGACCAGGCCGGGTCAGGCCACTGCTCTCCTCCCTTCCTGTGAGCTGACAGAAAAGGCCCAGCTCGGGGTCAGAAGGGCACTCAGCATACGTCTCCCCACTCATTCTAGGCCCCCCTCAGGACCAGCCAGGCCACGATGAGCCAGACTCCTGTCTGTGAATTTCCCTCCCACCCCTCCCTCCATCTGCAGCTGAGGGCCTGGGCCCAAGCGCTAACTCAAACTCTGCCTTTATGAGCTGTGAGAGCTTCAGCAAGTTACTTGACCTCTTGGTGCCGCTTACCCTCTGAGGCAAATGCCTACCTCACAGGGTTATTATGTGGATTAAATGCGTGAAGGCTGAACCAAGGCCTGGCACAGGATGCTGGCTGGCATCATGCCCAGCTCCAAATTTGAGATTAATCATGGTCTGAGTCTTTGCTTCATGGCCTGTGTGGGCACGTGGAAGGGCCCCAGGGTGCGGTGGCAGGGCCGTTCTCCTATACTAGCCTCAGTAGTCTTCTCTTTCTCTGTGGCAGTGGGGCCCTAGGAGAAGCTGATGGGAGAGCCCTCTGACATCCCGGACGTGGCCAAGTCCCTCTCTCTAGTCCAATGACATGAATGATGATGATCATAATACCAGCTGACAATCATTGAGTGTACTCTGTGAACCCTCATGCTGAGAGATTTGCGGGTATTAATTTAAATGAGTTCAAAACAGCCAAGAGCTCTCCAGGACTTCCAGCAGCTTGTCTCTGTGCTAGAGGATTCTCTGTGCAGAAGCCCTGCCTGTGTAGAAGCCCAGAGTGCTAGGAGGTGGCCCTCAACCCATGATCAACAGCTCAGGTCCCTTGACCCTGGGGAGAGACAGCTGTGAGGCAGGTTGTGACGTTGTGATATAATAAGAAATATATATTTCGGTCTTCGTTCTCAACTCCTGGTCAGAGTGCCTAAAACCTTTGTAATTTCTGAAGTGATAGGAGCATCTTTCATTCTAATATTTGGTCTTTGGCTCTAGTTTTTGACAGAATTCTAAATCCCTTAGAATTGCCTGAGTGCTGAGAGCAGTTTTTGTTCTTATAAAGGAATTCTTGATGGGCTTCCAGATAGTGTTTAGATGGGTGGGATGGGCACCAGAGAAAGATACAGCTGGGATCCGAAGCCTCGAGATTTTACTCCCACCTCCCATACTCCAGGGAGGGGAGGCTGGAGTATGGGAGCTGGGGACCGACGATTAAGTTGATAATCCATCGTGCCTACATGATGGAGCCTCCATAAAAATCCCCAAAGTATGGAATTTGGAGGGCTTCTGAGTTAGTGAACACATCTATATGCTAGGAGGATAGTGCACCCCAACTCCTCAGGGACAGAAGCTCCTGTGCTCAGGACGCTTCCAGAACCCACCCTAAGTACCTCTTCATTTGGCTGTTTATCTGTAGCCTTTATCATATCCTTCATAATAAACCAGTAAGTGTGTTTCCCTGAATGCTTTCTGTGAGCTGCCACGGCAAATCATCAACCCTGATGGAAATCCCCGATCTGCAACCGACTGGGACAGAAGTGTGGATTACCTGGGGACCTGCTACCTGCAATTAAGTGTTGGAAGTGGAAGACCAGCTGCAGATGTATGGAGTCTGCACTGACTCTAGGTGGCTAATGTCATAACTGAATTACAGAGCACTCAGTCGGTGTCTAGAAAATTGGGAGAACTGGGTGATGTGGGGAAAATCCTCGTATATTTGGTGTCACAGTCTTGAGAATACAGAAGGGAAATAGTTCACTTTCTTCACACACCTCTGTTCTATACTGGCCTCCAAAATTGTCCAGTTAGACTGAGTCCCAGTTGCCTAGAGAGGTCACCTGCTGGAAACATGCCCATTATTAGTTATCTTCCCTTTTCCATGAACTAACAATAAACTATTCCCAAATAAGCCTCATAAATAAGCTTCTTACATTCAAATCCTGCTCAGAGTCTGCTTCTTGGGGGAGCCCAAAGTAAGACAGTGCTTCATGTTTAAGGACTGATCAGTCCAACCTTAACTCTGCGGAGTTATAGAAAGGTAAACACTAGCCTAATAGTTCTCCATCGTTTTTGTCTTTATAATAAACACACATTTCTTTTGCCATGGCATTAAAATATATTATTTAGAAAAAAGATAAGCTCACATTGGAAAGACAAACCCCAGGTATAGAGGAGGAGAATTCCTTTTCTCCCAAGTGGAAGGTGATGAAGATCTCCAGAGACAACTGTACAGGAAGGTCCTGTAAGTGATTATAGGGGAGAGAGGGAAGGATGAATGCCTGGGGGTGGTGGAGTGGTCAGGGAGGGCTTCCTGGGGAGGTGGCAAAGGAGCTGGGCCTTGAGGATGGGTTGGTGAGTGGAGCTCTCCGGTATTAGTGAGAGTATGCACTTCTACTCCATGCAGGGGCAAAGGAAGGGCAAGTGCTTATGGGGTCTTGGGAAGACCAGCTGTGCTACTCACCAGCTGCGTGACTTTGGGCAATAACTCAGCCTCCCTGAACCTCAGTTCCTCATCTGGGCAGTGGACATCATAACCATACCCGCCTCAGTGCGTTGCTGTGAGGATTAGACAAGACCAGGTTTGCAAAAAGCCTGGCATGGAAAGTGTGACCAGAGCCTGAGAGCTACCGTGTGTGTGCAGGGTCACGAGTAATCCATCTGCAACTTGGGCCTCACCTCCGTAGTGGCTGGGATGGTACTGGGGAGGGGCAAGATGCTGCCTCTACTCCATTGCAGCTTCTAGGCAGTCCTTTCACCTCCATGAGCCCCAGGTTCCTTATCTGTCAAATGAGACTCAAATCTCAGCTCCGCCTGTATCCGGGACAGTAGGACAGAGCTGGATGAGGAGATAGATGGGAAGAGAGTTAATGAACCAGCAAGTGCTGGCACTTCGGAGAGATGAAAGTGATGGCCACAGTGACTCAAATTCAAGATAAGAGAGCTCAGAGCAGAGATATAAGGCAGGAATTCCTAGAAGGAATCCCTCAGGCAAGAAGAGATCCTAGAGAGAGCACCGGAGTCTGATCACCCTTGCATAGCTCATCTCACAGCCGCTATCCAAGGCCTAGAAAAGGAGCAACATTTCTCCAAGGCCAGCAGCTGGCAGGAGGAAGACCAGCAAATTGAACTGAGGACTCTCGTGGCCAGCTGGGCTGGGGTCCCTCCCTCTCTTCCCCAGGGGCTGCCCGGAGCACAGAGACCTTCTCCGCAGCCCCCCTGCCCCGCTCTGCCCTCCACGATGTCTTTCCAAGCCTTGTTGTCTACCTGACTTCTCTTTCTCCTGCCTCCACCTTCAAGCCGCCCCATTCTGCACCCACTGCTTTCCCTCCATCCCCTCCGTGTGCACTTGGCTCTGATGCATTTCTCTCGGGACAGCAGCATTGGCACAGCCTCTGTTTGTGTGACTCCCCACCTCTGCTTACTAGAATTTATATCATTGTGTCCTGTCTACCCTTCTAGCCTGGAAGCCAGACTGCTCGCCCTGCCTCCAGCCCCGTGGCCTCTGACCTTTGCACACAGCAGGCACTGTGGGGCGATACAGCCACCAACCAACCAGCAGGGCACCTGGGACCCGCACAGGCTGAGCAGCTGACACGGGTGGGAGTGGAGGAGCTCCCTGGAGGAAAAGTGGCTGTGTTTCTGGAAACAGGAAATTAACAATCATCCTCATATTCATAAGAATTGCAATCATAGTAAAAATGTCAATTTATTCCCACTCACTATGTGCAGGGATGGTAGTAAGTACTTCACCTACATCATCTTGCCTAAATTAAGCCTTCGAATACCTCTGGGCTTGACGTGGTCATTGTTCCCCCAGTTTTTCAGATAAAGAGATTCACAGCAGTTACATTTGCAGGAGATCATTCATGGGTGGTGGTGCCAGGATTCAAACGCAAATCTGTTTGGCTCCAAACCCCCTGCTTTACTCCCTGTATTGAATCACTATACTGATGACCCCCTCTACGATCCATGCACAACCGAAGTCCCCCTCCCAATGCTGCTGCACAAGGGCCCGCTCAGCCCCAGATGACTTCTCCGGGAGGAAATGGGTCCCAACCATCTCACAGCTACCTGCCAGGAGTCCCTGGACCCAGTCAGTGAGTCAAACTTTGGCCACAGGCTCTCGTGTGCAATTAGTAAAATCTAAATTAATTCAGCCTTTCTGGGGGCAATTTGGCAAAAGCCAGAAAAATAAAAAATATCACACTCTATGATGCAGCCATTCCTCTTCCAGAAAGTAAACACTCCCACGTGCACAGGGATATTCATTGCAGACCACCTATGGCCACAACGGTGCCCCTGTGGGCTGGGTGGCGAGGAGGCAGCAGTGAAAATGAGTGAGGCAGGCTTCTACGATCCGATGAGGGACGATCTCCAGGACATATGGTGAGCAGAAAACAGCAAGCTGTACAGCGCTATGTGAGGTGTATATATAAAACGCCCAAAACAAATCCAAGTGATATATGTATGTAAATAAATGGCAAGAAAATGAACTGCGATGATACACACTCAACTATAAACAGTAGTTACCCAGGGAGAGAGTAAGTCTAGAAGGGGGGTGGAGGGGAAGTAGAATTTTCGCTGTTCACTCTGTGTACTTGCAACTTTTTCTTTCCTAATGAGAATGTGTTCATGATTCACCATGTGATTATAAAACAAAGCCAAACCTGGGCTCAGGCAGCCCTCAATGGAGGCGAGACCCTGGAGGCAGGAAGCAGTGAGGATGGATTTCTTAGAGGAGAAGGTCCAAAAGTCAGCCTCAGCCCTTGGAGACCCCCTGGGTTTCAGCAGGGAAACGTCACCTGTTCCCACTCAGGGTAGCTGCCTGATAACCCTGGCAGTTGGTAGCATTCCCTGGCTGACGGGTCTATTGACATTATGACCTTGTTTGGCTTGTCCAAATGAATCTTATGGAAATTATGAGTCCCATTTGGTGGATGAGGGGACTCAAAATCACAACCAATAGGGCAGGACCATTGGGAATTTGGGGGAAGAGGAAGTGGATCTCAGGAACAATTGGGGGTCCCTGTGAGGGGGAGGGGACAGACACGTGTGGGAAGGAGATCTGGGTTTGGGAAGAGTGTCTTGCAGCTGCTAGAGGTGAAGTAAGTCCTGGGGGACACACAGCAGAAGGGCCTTTCCACTGTGATCTGGTCAAAGTGTCCCTTTGTCCCCCCCCAAAGAGAGTCCTATGCCTGTAGGCAGCCAGACCAGGTTTGAATCTGCCTCTTATCAGCGCTGCCGGTGGCAAGTCACTTCGCTTTCATAGAAGGAGAAAGTTATAGAAACACTTCACAGGATGTCATGAGTTTGCAATAAGTAATATTTGTGAAGCATCCTTATGGCACCTGAAGTCTAAGTGCTTGATAAACGGCACCATTAGTTATTCCTGGGTCAGTCGCAGCTAACACCGTGCAGAGCAGGGGTGTTCTTAAAATGACTTTGAATCAGGCTTGGCACCTGTAGCACAGTGGTTATAGTACCAGCCATATATACCGAGGGTGGCGGGTTCAAACCTGGCCTGGGCCAGCTAAACAGTTGCAATAACAAAATAGCTGGGCGTTATGGAGGGCACCTATAGTCCCAGCTACTTGGGAGGCTGAAGCAAGAGAATCGCTTAAGCCCAAGAGGTGGAGGTTGCAATAACAAAATAGCTGGGCGTTATGGAGGGCGCCTATAGTCCCAGCTACTTGGGAGGCTGAAGCAAGAGAATCACTTAAGCAAGAGCATCACTTAAGCCCAAGAGGTGGAGGTTGCTGTGAGCTGCGACGCCACAGCACTCTACAAAGGGTGACATAGTGAGACTCTGTCTCAAAAAAAAAAAAAAATGACTTTGAATCAAACTCCAGACATGCTACTTTCCTTTTTATTTCTCCTAAAACAACAAAAGAATTTCCCCTTTATTTGCAAGAACAGGTTCCCAGCCCTTATGTGAAGTCCTTGTGGTGGGATGTGCCTCAGCATTCAGAACTTCAGGGACTGAGACTTGGTATATAGAAACCCATCCGTCCCCTCGGTCAGGGGCAGCACTCCACGATCAAACGTAGTATTATTTTGGTGGGGAAACATGGGATAGTCACACCAAGGGGGATAAATAAATGCAATAGTTTCCTCTCAGTCCAGCTCAGGTGTTGTTGCCAAATGAATTGCAAAAAGCTTTAATTCTCGGAGTTTTTGGGGTTTTGGAATTGTGGCTTAGAGATAACAGGTCTCTTTGGGAAGCCCCTTACGCCTTCAGACTATTTTCCCCACCCAAAAGCACCTTTGCCGGACTGCAGCAACTCTGAGAAGAAGGCGTTTTATCACCATTTTGCAGATGAGGCTCAGAGAAGGGACAGGACTTGCCTGAAGTCACACAGCCAGTGCATGCCAGGTCAGTCCTGGGCTCTGGGATGCTTCAGTTTGGGGGAAGCCAAGGAGAAACAGATATTAGAGGCAGGTGGAAGGGTGGGCCCTCAGTCCCTTGCTCTACTCCCCAACATGCTCCCAGGTGGCCCATGTGAACCCGTGAGCCAGCGTGCCAGTAGCCACCGGAGCATGGCTGGTCCCGGCTGTGCTTCTGTGCACGTAGTGCCAGACCTGGGCTCAGAGGTCTCCCTCTCCTTCTGCACGTTCCCAGGGACCACAGTAATGAAGCTGTCACAGAGACCAGTTTTCACCCTACCCATGTGTTTTCACTTCAGCTGTACAACCAAGATACTTCCTGGCATCTGGGTTCAATTGCAGATGGACGGGCGTGCTAATGGAGGTGGAGGGGGGGGGAGTGGACAAAAAGCAAAGGGGGAGGCTTCCCAGTCCTGCTGCGGAGGTGCCTGGAGCAATGGCATGTCCTCTACCTGTCCAGTCAGTGCAGACAAGACCAGGAGGAAAGAGCTTGGCTAAGCCAGATGCTGTGGGTGCCTGGGGTGGGCGTCGGGTGGAAATAAGTAATTGAGTACACTGAGGCAGGGTAAGTTCAGCAGGCCAAGCTGGTCAGTGCAAGGTGGCTGTCTAGGGGAGATTTTTCTCCCGGGGCAGCTGGATCCTGACCTGAAGTGTCCTGAGTAGACGGAAGCCTCCTGGAATGAACCCCACCCTCTGTCTTTATGCCTCAGGAAGGTTCTGTGTGGGTGTCTCTGGGGGCTGGGAAACTCCAGCAGGCTCAGAAAGACACTGTGTTTAGGTGAGAAGCCCTGCTGCTCCCCACCGGGGGCAGGTGAGCCCGTGCCCTGCATCCGCCCTTTCCCCAGCACGGGAGCGGTGGCGAGTGGACTGCTAGCTCAGGGACAACCTACCCTCGGCATCCTGGTGTGGCCTTCTCAGGGCCACAGACTGGTGCTCTGCTGGGCAGCGGCAGACTCTGCTGGGTAGGGGCAGACACAGGTTAGCTAAATGCACATGCTCCGAGTTACCCAGGCCTGAGTTCCTGTCCTAATTAAATCGTACACGGCTGTGGGAGCTTGAAGTCACCCATTCGAGTTTCCTGTCTACAGAATGGAAGCAGCCTAGTGTCTGCTCATAGGCTTGTGGAGTTCGATGGCTAATTTACAGTGGGTTCTCTATAAATAGTAGCTATTATCAGAGAAGCCAAAGCCGACAGAGCTTCTGGAAATCAACTGTGCATCCCTCTCGCCCTGCAAATGAGTCTCCTTGAGACAGAGGAAGCAGACCTTGTCAGCAACAGAACAGGACGAGGTCCAGGCCTCCTGCCCAGGCCTGTGCTCCTCCAGTCATCATCCGGCTTTCGTCTGTCCCTGAAAGGCTTGGGTTTCACGTCCCACACAGCAGCGGTTACCTGCCACTAAGGGAAAGCAAGCAGACAGATAGCAAGTCTCTCTGGAAAAGCGCCACCATCTTTGAAAAAAATAGAGAGAGAGGTATAGACAGATATTCGATATGTCTGCAGATACTAAGTGAAATGTCTGGAAGGAAATAAGCACAGTTCAAAGAAAGTGAATACTTCGCTTTTCGTTCATATTCTTTTGTCATGGTGGATCTTTTCCCCTGCTTGTGCCAGCTTTATACGAGAGATAAACAGACAGAATGCAAACATTCTGGGAGTTAGTCCCAGAATGCCTGAGTTGCCAGCATGGCCCAGGGGCCACCAGGGAGGGTGTGGGCCTTGGCTTCAGGCAGACCTTCATTCAGGACAACTAGGATAAGAGAGAAAGGAAAGGAAGGCAACCTGCTGCTGTGACCCAGGGAGGGAGCAGCCTTTCCCCTCTGGAGATAGAAAGCCCATCTTTACTGCGCTGGGTCCCCAGGACAGGGACAACTGCTACCGAGTCTCTGTCATTAGCCTGTTGGGTGTATTTGCAGGGCTGACTTCACCAGGCCACTTCTACAGGTTTGGGAAGGCACAGTCAGACCTGGAGAACTTTGGCAAGGGGTCCATATTCCCTTGTTATCCTGCTTTTGACTTGCAATCCCCAACATACGATGTGGCTCTTCTCTCTTGGGGAAGGATGGAGTATGTGTTTGTGAGCAGGTTATCGAGGGCTGAGAATGGAATCATTTCGGTGTCAGCAAGACATGCCTCGGAGAAACGTGTAATTGGAAGTCTAGGACCCAGGCCCAGGAGAGAGATTCTGAGGCATCAGCTAAGCCAGCCCCAAGAAGCCATTGATGTTACTGTGCTCGTAGTTGAATGCTTTCTTTGATTGGAATCTCACCCCTACCCGAGGCGGCCCATTCTGTGCTGATTCCATCAAGGTCTTCTGCTCCCTTAGAAATGATTCTCCTGGGGAGGGCTGACGGACCGACTGACGGGAGGGACGGGAGGCGAGCAAGATGGCGCAGACGCAAGACACCAGGAGGAAAGTCTGTTACTACTACAACGGGGATGTTGGAAATTATTATTATTATGGACAAGGCCACCCAATGAAGCCTCACCGAATCCGCATGACTCACAATTTGCTACTTAACAATGGTCTCTACCGAAAAATGGAAATCTATCGCCCTCACAAAGCCAATGCTGAGGAAATGACCAAGTACCACAGTGATGACTATATTAAATTCTTGCGCTCCATCCATCCAGATAACATGTCTGAATACAGCTAGCAGACGTGGAGATTCAACATTGGTGAGGACTGCCCAGTATTTGATGGCCTGTTTGAGTTCAGTCAGTTGTCTACTGGTGGCTCTGTGGCAAGTGCTGTGAAACTGAATAAGCAGCAGACACACATTGCTGTGAATTGGGCTGGGGGCCTGCACCATGCAAAGAAGTCTGAGGCATCTGGCTTCTGTTACGTCAATGATAGCGTCTTGGCCATCCTGGAACTGCTGAAGTATCACCAGAGGGTGCTGTATATTGACATTGATATTCACCATGGCGATGGCGTGGAAGAGGCCTTTTGTACTACAGACCGGGTCATGACTGTCCTTTCATAAATATGGAGAGTACTTCCCAGGAACTGGGGACCTACGGGATATTGGGGCTGGCAAAGGCAAGTATTATGCTGTTAACTACCCGCTCTGAGATGAGTTTGATGACGAGTCCTGTGAGGCCATTTTCAAGTCGGTAATGTCCAAAGTAATGGAGATATTCCAGCCCAGTGCGGTGGTCTTACAGTGTGGCTCAGACTCCCTGTCTGGGGGATTGGTTAGGTTGCTTCAGTCTGACCATCAAAGGGCATGCCAAGTGCGTGGAATTTGTCAAGAGCTTCAACCTACCTATGTTGATGCTGGGAGGAGGTGGTTACACCATTCGTAATGTTGCCGGATGCTGGACATATGAAACAGCTGTGGCCCTGGACACAGAGATCCCTAATGAGCTTCCATACAATGACTACTTTGAATACTTTGGTCCAGACTTCAAGTTTCACATCAGCCCCTCCAATATGACTAACCAGAATACTAATGAGTATTTGGAGAAGAGTAAACAGCAACTGTTTGAGAACTTGAGGATGCTGCCCCATGCGCCAGGGGTTCAGATGCAGGCAATTCCTGAGGACGCCATCCCAGAGGAAAGTGGCGATGAGGATGAAGAAGACCCTGACAAACACATCTCCATCTGTTCCTCTGACAAACGAATTGCCTGTGAGGAAGAGTCCTCTGACTCTGATGAGGAAGGAGAGGGTGGACGAAAGAACTCTTCCAATTCCAAAAAAGCCAAGAGAGTCAAATCAGAAGATGAAAAAAAGAAAGATCCAG
>CAUYON010164316.1:0-15093 GCA_963573935.1 Arctocebus calabarensis | reverse complement strand
CTTCTACAGGTCGCCAGCCAGTTCACCCAGCACCATTTGTTAAATAGGGAATCTGTACCCCACTGAATGTTCTTAATTGGCTTGTCAAAGATCAAATAGCGGTAAGTAGCTGGGTTCATCTCTTGGTTCTCTATTCTGTTCTATACATCAAGGGGGCACCGCCTTTCCCTTTCCTGTAGGGTTCCTTCAGCCCACCGTTTTCTCCTTACCCCTGTGCTGCAAAATCAGCACAGACCTGCAACAGCCCATGCCCTGTCCACACCTCTCAAGAAATTGCCCAAGAATCTGGACTCCATGGGGATCAGGCTTCCAGACCTCGGGGTGAGAGTGGAGGTGAGTGCTGGGAGTTCAGAACTGCAGGTAGAGAATATATATATAGTTTTATACAGTTTTATGCCTGGCAGGAGAGTGCCATAGCACCCTAGTAGGGGAAGGAGGTCCGATTTTTAGAGTCTGTCCCGTGGGATAAAATGGAAGTACATTTGAAGTCTGCTTGCTTGTTTGTAGAAAGTATACTGGGAGCTGTTCTCATGGGGGAGGGGACTCATGTCCACTTGGTGATGGATTTTGTACCTTTTGTTTGTATCCTTGGGGTCGCAGCTTGCCTCAGCAGGGTTGATGTGAGTTCTTCAACCTTCTCTCTTGACTCAGCTCTAAACCATCAGCAAGTTTACTTGCTAAACTTCTGTCCTTTAACTCTCCTTCTGGACAGGAGCCTCTGTGGAAAGCTGGCTCCTGTCAGCCATCTTTGCCTCCGCCCCTCCACTTCCACTCTTTTTAATTATTTTCAAGTATATCCTAACTTAGTGTTGACTGTAGTCACTTTGTTATGTTATCAAATATTGTTCATTCTATCTAACTATATTTTTGCACCCATTAACCGTTCCCACTTTGTCCCTCCCTCCCAGACTCTGGTGACCATCACCCTACTCTGTCTCCATGAGATCAATTTTAACACATTTTAAAAGTTTAAAACAGGAAAAAGAGGAACATCCCTCACCCCCCACTGTCTCCAAAACATCTAAAGTTGGCCTCTGGTTCCCTCTCAATGATCCAGCAAGCCCAGTATAAGAGGTACAACACTATAAACCTTGAAGCGAAAGGAATGAGAACAACTTCAGCTTGGAACTCTTCATGAAAGATGTATGACTTCTTGGCTATTTTTCACCATAACCAGTTGAAAGCCCTCCCTTTCAGAGAAAGCATCAACTTAGTGAGATAAAAGGAACCTCATATATGACTCCTTACTGCAAATGACCAAACCATGTATTTAAAAACATTTCTTCCTTTAGGCTGGAGACACTATCTTCCAGTAATTCACCAAAATGAGGAACACAAAGGGACAGAGGAGAGGCATCTAATACACACTCTCTAGGCTTTCTAGAAAACATGGAGTTGTTCCTTTGGCCATATACATGGGAAATGAGAAGGGACACTAAGAAAAGGGCTTCAAGGGGGATAGAAGGAAAATGTAGGCTTCTGAACCAGGAAGTCTGGAGGGCCTGTAAGAATGTAGGTATGATGTAACCTAGGTAACCAATAATCAATAGAAAGAGACAATCAATGACCAATAGAAAAGGGCAATACTGCCTGGAGGCACAGAGAGTCCAATGAAAGACTTGCAGCCAATTTCAAATGGTGAGAATATTTATACACCCGCCCACCTTTGCCTCTGTCTCTCTTATCTTTTCTCTTCCATGAGAGGGATCTGCTTCCAATTCTCTTTGGAAGTGCTCTAAACTTTCTCTTTCTTATTCCTAAATAAAATTTCTCATTGTTACACTGAAACTTGTGTAGGGTACTTTTGCTTTCTATCTACATGGCCTGTGTCTCTCCAGCTTTATTTCCAATTTTCATTCATTTTTAATTTCAATTACCACCATGTCTTGGTTGAACTTTCTACCTCAGATGAATAATTAAACTAAGCCAACTGAGTTCAGGGAATCAGCCCGTGATCCCTAACAGGAATCTACAAGAAAGGTGATATTGTAGACATCAAGGGAATGGGTATTGTTCAAAAAGGCGTGTCCCACAAATGTTTCCGTGGAAAAACTGGAAGAGTCTACAGTGTTACCCAGCATGCTATTGGCATTGTTATAAACAAGTTAAGGGCAAGATTCTTGCCAAGAGGATTAATGTGCATATTGAGCATAGTAAGCACTCTAAGACCTAAGATAGCTTCTTAAAATATATGAAGGAAAATGATCAGAAAAACAAGGAAGCCAAATAGAAAGGTATCTGGGTTCGAATGAAGCACCAGCCTACTGCACCCAGAGAAGCGCACTCTGTGAGAACCAATAGAAAGCAGCCTAAGCCACTGGAATCTAGTCCCAATGAATTCATGGCACAATAGGTGTAAACAAGAGAATGCTACTGTAAAAAAAAGTTTCTTCCAAAAGCAGACTGCATTACCAGTGAAAGTTTGAGAACTAATATAGACACAGAAATATTTCTTCTTGGGATGGAGACCTGATGGAAATTTGGATGTATTCTACCCCTTAAGAAACCAGTGAGAAGGCCTGTCTCGTGGTTAGAAGCTATATAAAAGCCACAGCTGGGGCCCTGTATACAAGCTTGCCCTTTACTTCGCAGCTGGAATCTGGCTCTGTTGGAAGGAGACAGTCAGAGAAGTCCTTACATTTCTAAACCCAAAGGCCTCTTCTGAGTGTTGCCCAACGCTCCTGTTATACAACATGCAAAATAAATAATCAACCTTAAAAGTCAGGCAGCCAAAGCTCTACTCAAATAATAAGCCCTTTTACAAACTGCTTATTATCTGCCAAAATCAGCTCCAGAAGAACACCAGGAACTCAAAATTCTATTCTTCTCATTAACTACTTGGGAGAACTAGACAAGCTTCAATGGCTTTATTGGTGTTCTGAGAGACAGAAGACAAAAAAATTTCATCTACCTGCATCCTGTCCTTGATCTCAGTAATTTAAATGTGGCTCCAGTCCCACCATCTCTGAGAGGCCCTTGTTAAAAGAGCAAGCTAAAAAGGGGCCTCAGCCTTTTCTTTGAAAATATGCCACTCACTATTTCCTTCCTGTCTCATTGTCGGGGTAAGGAAGGGAAATGCCAACCTTTTCAGAAAATTCAATGGGAGGGAGGAGAGGGCAGGTCAGAGGCATCTGAAATGTAGGTTTGTGTCTATGAGGGCCCTCTGGCTTAATTACAAGAGCAAAGCGGAACTTTGTCCAAAGAAAAATACTCAAAACCATGTTTGGTGCATTTAGGAAGGCCTAATGGTTAGCCCAGAACAGTTTCTCTGAGACGCAAAATACAGGACAGAGCCTCTTAATAAATGGTCTTATTAAGAAAATCTGATAGGAGAAATCTGTTATGAAACTCATTTCTGATGAGCCACAAAAAGGATTCTGATTTATATTTAATATTAATATCCCAGAACTGTTAGCTCACAGATGCAGCGCTTGAGATTTCCCTCCTCTATAAAACTTTACTATCCTGCCTATTCCTCTACTTCTTCTCTCCTGTTAAATTGGTCAGCTCTTCTGCCAAGCTCCATACATACTGACTTGTTTCCTTCACTAGCTTATGGGCTTTCTGAGAACAAGGACCAAGCCTTATTCATCTCTATATCCCTATTGTCTAGCACAGTTCCTGGAACATTGCAGGTGTCCATTAAATAATTTAACTGGTGACAATATTAATAATACTTACAGGTAACATTTAAGTGTTCAGTAATTTCTGTATTTAATGTCCTCTATTTTTCTCATTTTCCAAGTAAGAGAGCTGAGGCAATTAAATACTGTGCTAATTTAATCCACCCAGCTTATAAGTGACAAAGCAATGATATGAACGAGACAATCAAGCTCTAGAACCTTCATTCTTAACTACCACATAGAGTGGTACACAGAAATGAGTGATCTCATAATACATATGAAGTGATCTCATACATATGAAGCTGCTAAACATGAACTTAAATTGGTAACTTAGAAACCTGGTTTATTCACACAAAAATTGATTACATACCTAGTCCTTTGTGACAAGCCCAGTGCTAAGCATTAGTGGTACAAAAATAAAAATATGGTCTAATTCCTCAATGAGGGACAAATAACAAAAGCTCACTGAGCACTTACTATGTGCTGGGTACTGTTTTAAGTATTTTACATGCATGAATTTCTCTAATCTTTACATTCACATTATTAGAAAAACCCAGTAATCCTGTTATTAAATCCAGATGGGACACATGAGAAACCAAGGTACAGGGAGGTTAAGTGATTTGTGAGAGCCACCATGTGAATGCAAGCAGCCTATAACCCCAGAGCCCATGCTCTCATCACTACAATCTACTGCTTCTTTGATTTACAAAGTACACACAATTCTAACACAATGGAATGTGTTAGAGTTCTCTGAGAGAGAAAGAAAGTGAAAAACTGATGTAGAAATATAGAGAGGAAAGGATCAATTTTGCCAGAAAGGGGGCTCCAAGAAGGCTCTGCAGAGCCGGTAACACACAAACTGGGCCTTGAAGACAAGAGGATAGGAAAGAAATCAAAACAAAAACACTACAAGGAGACCAACAAAACATACATGTGTTTTCAAAGCCACCACTAGCAAAAGCTAAAAAGCAAGCCCAGCACTGTACTGTCTGCTGCTGCAGAGGCCTCTTCTAATCAAGGAACAGGGAAATAATTAGTGTAACTGTGGCTTGGACATGTATGTCAATTTTCCCATTTGGTTCAAATTCTGCCTGAGGTTTGGTCAGCCTCATGGTAGCTGTAAGAATTTATTTTCCTCTCCCTTCTATACAATAGCTAATGTTTCTGGAAGGGGATTCTCAAGCCAAACTCTCCAAAGTTGGCAAAGGAGGCTGGAATCACCATGTGAGTAAATGAGACAGCTGGATTCCATGACCCCCAATTTTTTTATACATGAAGAGACTCTCTCTTCTAACTACAGAGATTCTAAGTTCAGTTTTATTTAAGGGTATCCACAGATGGTCTTATAGTTCTGTCTACTCAAACACTCCTATGGCACCCAGCTTCTAAGGATTACTGGGTTATACTCCCCAAAATGCAGGTGAGTAACTCCAACTCCCATGAGTACTCCTGGAGCAAACAGATTAGTTCTCCCATTCTAAATACCATCTCTTAAACTCCACACACCATTAGAGTTATTGCCTCATCTCTCTGCTCACCTTTATTTATTTACTTATTTATTTTTGAGACAGAGTCTCACTATGTCACCCTTGGTAGAGCACCATGGTATCATAGCTCACAACAACCTCTACCTGTTGGGCTTAAGCTATTCTCTTGCCTCAGCCTCCCAAGTATCTGGGACTACAGGTGCCCACCACAACACTCAGCTATTGTTCTTTTTTTTTTTTTGTAGAGACAGAGTCTCACTTTATCGCTCTTGGTAAACTGCCATGGCGTCACACAGCTCATAGCAACCTCCAACTCCTGAGCTTAGGTGATTCCCTTGCCTCAGCCTCCCAAGTAGCTGGGACTACAGGCGCCCACCACAACACCCAGCTATTTTTTGTTGCAGTTTGGCCAGGGCTGGGCTTGAACCTGCCACCCTTGGTATATGGGGCCAGCACCCTGCCCATTGAGCCACAGGCACCGCCCCTATTGTTCTTTTTGTTGCAGTTGTCATTGTTGTTTAGTAGGCCTGGGTCAGGTTCCAACCTGCCTGCCTCGGTGTATGTGGCCAGAGCCCTAACCATTTGGCTACAGGCGCAGAGCCTCTGCTTACCTTTACAACACAATTCTCCAAAAGATGTGCCTGTTTATAATTTTTTTCTTCCTTTTCTCTCATAAATCACTCTAAGAAAGCTTTTATCTACTGAAATGGCTTTTATCAAAGTCACTAGTAACCTCTATGTTGCTAATACTATAAAAAATCCTCATCCTCATTTTGCTTGGCCAACTAGAAGTATTTCTCGCAATTAATCATTCCCTCTTCCTTGAAACACCTTCTTCACTTGGCTTTCAGTAGTATACCATTCTCTTCTAGATTTCTTTCTATCTTTTGGCCACTCTTTCTTAGTCTCCATTGCTTATTCCTCCTTGTCTTCCTAACCTCTGAGTGTTGGAGTGTCCCAGGGCTTAGTTCTTGATCCCCTTCTCTTGTCTAACTACTCTCACTCCCTCAGTGATTTCATTCATATCATACTTTAAATACTATCTATATGCCTAAGGCTCAATTTTTTTTTTTTTTATCTCCAGCCCAGGGCGCTCCTCTGTATACCAGACTCATACATCTCACAGCTTATTCAACATCTCCACCTTAGACATCTAACTGACACCTCAAATTCAACGTTATCAAAAATTTAACTTCTCATATACTCCCTACCCTGTTCATCCCACAGTCTTCACCATTATGGTTAGTGGTAATGCCATCTTTCTAGATGCTCAGGCCAAAAGCTTTGGCATCATCTTGGACAGAGGTGCTGTTACACAACTCCAGTCACATTTTAGTCAATGCCATTTGTGTTGTGCAGTATGTTGAGCCTGCTTTCCTTGCTCTCTCTCACATCCCACATCTGATCTTTTAGCAAATCCAATTGATTCAACCTTCAAAATATATCCACAATTGAATAACTTCTCCCCAAATCTACTGTTCCCTCTCTGGCTCAAGATTTTCCCCTTACAATTTACTTTCTATGAAACAGCAAGAGGAATCCTTTAGAAATATGACTCCAATCACATCACTCCTCTACTCAAAATTCCTCAATGCTTCCCATCTTACTTAAAATTCTTACAATGGCTTCAAAACCCTGCATTATTTTTTCTTTCTCACATTTATTGTCAACTAATAGACTATGTATTTTATTTATTTATTGCACTTACTGTCTGCTGCCCATACACGAATATGCTCTATGAGGTCAGGGACTTAGCCTGTTTTACTCAAAGATGTAGCCTCAACCTCTATAACAATATCTGACACAAAATACTCATTCAATATATGTTTGTGGTTAGAATGAATAAAATAGAGTGGGTAGAGGGAAATCTTGGCACATGGGCCAGAATCATACCAAAACGTAATAAATATGACAAATGAAATGGCATTTGAGTAACCAGCTAGTGCTGAAACCAAGCCAAGTTCCAGGAGACATTTCAGTTCTTACTTCCCACTATTTGGTTTTCCACTGTTCTGGCATTTTATCTGAGAAAGTCGTCCTTTCCTTTGTCTCCTAAAGAAAAAGAAATTCACCTACATAGCATAGTAAGGAGCTCCCCCTGGTGGAAACAACTCCATCAAAGCAACCGAATAGAAAATCATAGGCTGCTGCTTGCAGTTACAAAGGCTATCACTGGGGAAAGAGGAAGTGACTCCAACATCTCACAGGATAAGTCCTTGATAGAAACAAGGGGAATTAAAGATTAGATAAGAAATAGACAAAGGAACTTATCAATTTATTTTACTAGACATCTTTTGTAGCTGATGATGAAGAAAACTTAAAGTTGAATAACATATGTATGTATCCTCAAGGAATTTAAAATCTGGCAAAGATTATAAATCATGAATACAAATAAGTACAAAGCAGTAAGTATGACTGTGAATGGATTAATGTGGCCCAAATAAGAGAAATAAACTAACAGCTATGTCTTACCCAGGAAAGAGAGAGATTACTTTAGGATGAGGAAATCCAGGAAGAACTCTTAAGGCAGGAACTCTTGAGCTGACTCTTCAAAAACAAATAAAATTTGGGGCAGCGCCTGTGGCTCATCAAGTAGGGCACTGGCCCCATGTACCAAAGGTGGCGGGTTTGAACCTGGCCTCGGCCAAACTGCAAAAACAGAAAAATAGCTGGGCGTTGACAGTCTATCTCTACAAAAAAAAAATAATAATAAAAAAAATAAAATTTTAGTAAAAGACTATTCCAGATAAAGACCTAAATGTAGGGAAGGGCACATTGTGTGAAATCCCAAGAAAACCAGGGGGCTTTGTAAAGGTCACTATTTAGGTGATAGCATAAAATCTGAAACCCTCCTTGAAAAGAACAGAGAGGGATTAGCAAGAAAAAGTTCTTGGCAAAAGTAAACACAGAAAGGAACAAAATAAAGCCACTTTCCTTATTTTCTCTTGGATGAGAAGACCACTACTTAAATCTATGGGGGAAGAAAGGAAATTCAAACTCCATGATAAACTGTCCAGCTTGCATAATAGAGAATTCTGAATCCATAATATTTAATGAAAACACTTATAGATGTGCAGGCTCCATTTCATTCTATGTTTTATCTGAAGGTAATGTCCAGAGAACCTTCTTTTCAAATGAAGTCACTCTTTCATTACCTTCTGTGTAATGTCCTTAGCATGGAAATGTCAAAATGCGTCCTGTATCCATTATCCCCTCTCCATTTCAGCTACCACCACCTTAGGCCAAACCACCATCATTTTGCCCCTGGGCTAGTGAAACAGCCTCTTGGCTGGTCTCCCCACTTACAGTCTGGCCTCTCTATACACCACAGTGCACACAGAAATCAGATCACTCATAGCTTCAATTTTTCATTTTGAAACAATGACATTTACCAAAAAGTTTCAAAAATGGTATAAAGAATCCCCATATAGCATTATCCACATCCCAAGCATTAACATCTTACCCACTGTACAGTAGTATAAATCAAGTAACATTCATGTAATGCTATAATCTGATCTATATACCATATTCCATTTTGTCCAATTTTTACACCAATGTCCTTTTTTCTGGCCCAGAATCACATGTTTCCTTAGGTTCCTTTAATTTGGAACAGTTCCTTAGTCTTTATTTTTTTTTTTCATCTTTCATTGACATAACATTTTGAGAAACACTGACAAGTTTCAATTTTGGTTTTATCTGATAGTTCATAAGAACCTAAATTCAGGTTATGTGTTCTGGCAAGACTACTGCAGACATGATGGTGTCTCCTCAGTGCATCATATCAAGAAGCATGTGATGTCTGTTTGTTCCATTCCTAATGATGCTAACTTTGATCACTTGGTTAAGGTGTTTGCCTGCCAGGTTTCTCTAAAGTTACTATTTTGTCCTTTGTCATTAATAACCATTTTGTGGGCTCAGTGCCTGGAGCACAGTGGTTACGGTGCCAGTCACATGCACCAAAAATGGTGGGTTCGAACACGGCCCAGGCCAGCTAAACAACGACAACTGCAACAACAACAACAACAAAATAGCAAGGCATTGTGGCAGGCGCCTGTAGTCTCAGCTACCTGAGAGGCGGAGGCAAGAGAATCTCTTAAGCCCAAGAGTTTGAGGTTGCTGTGAGCTGTGACGCCACAGTGCTCTATTAAGGTGACATAGTGAGACTCTGTCTCAAAAAAAAAAAAATTTTGTGGGAAGATATTGTGAAACTATGTAAATACTATCTCTCTTCATACTTTGGTCCATTAATTTTAGCATCCAATGATGATTCTTGCTTGAAAACAGTTATTATTGTGGTAATTTCCAAATGATGTTATTCTTTCTACATTAACGAATTATAATTCTACTGTAAACAAGTATTTTTCCTTCTTCCTCATTTATTTATTCAGTTATTTCTTTATATTAATATAGACTCACAGATTCTTATTTTATTCTGTGGTCTATAATCCATTACTATTAATTCTGTTGCTTAAATAGGCCCAGAATTCACCATTGGAAATCCCTTCAAGTTGATTCCTGGGTCCCTTTTGACATGTTCTCATTATTCCATGAGCACTTTCTTTTTTTCTTTTTTTTGAGAGAGTCTCACCATGTCACCCTGGGTAGAATGCTCTGGCATCACAGCTCACAGCAACCTCAAATTCTTGGGCTTACGCAATTCTCTTGCCTCAGCCTCCCAAGTAGCTGGGATTACAGGCGCCCACCACAATACCGGCTATTTTTGTGTTGTTGTTGTAGTAGTTGTCATTGTTGTTTAGCAGGCCCAGGTCGGGTTCGAACTCACCAGCCCCAATGTATGTGGCCGGTGCCCTAACCACTGAGCTATGGGTGCTGAGCCTTCCATGATCACTTTCTTACTTTCTGGCAGAAGCTATTCCAAGCTCATCTTATATTCTTTCTGCCTCAGCCCTGGAATCTGCCATTTCTCCAAGGATCCCTTGTTCCTTTTATTTGGAGAATGGTATTTTAAGACCATGATCTGAGTGCTAAGTGTGCTCATTGGTATCGGGGTATTCTTGCTCCTCAGCTTTTCCAGCAGAGCTAGGAAATTTTTGTATATACACATCTATAGCTATTTCCGTATCTATCTCTGTGTGACTGTGAGAGAAAGTGGGCTGTGGGTGCACACATTCATATAAAACAATGTGTTCATACTGCCACTTCGGATCACCACAAGATTCATTCTAGTCTTCTGTCTTATTTGTAACACCTTCCTATGACAGATTCAAATCTGGTCTCATTAATCATAATATGTTTATGCATTTGCTCTATACTAGAATATAGAGAGATCCAGCATTGCTAACCC
This sequence comes from Arctocebus calabarensis, assembly GCA_963573935.1. Lineage (NCBI taxonomy): Eukaryota > Metazoa > Chordata > Mammalia > Primates > Lorisidae > Arctocebus > Arctocebus calabarensis. Next base: position 4,678 of record CAUYON010164316.1, on the reverse strand, counting down.
ATACCTCTGAAAAACAAACCTACTAATTAGAGTATAGTACTTGTGTGTATTTCTTACTTTAGCCTAAAACAGTGATTGTAAAGTGTGGCCAGCAGCACGAGCACCACTTTTTTAGAAATGCAAATTCTTGGGCCAGACTCCAGACCCATCAAATAAGAAATCCTGGTGGTGGAGACTGGCAATCTGAGTTCTAATAAGCCCTTTAGGTAACTCTGATGGCTCCTGAAGTTTGAGAACCACTATCTTAGAGTACATAGTAAAAACACTGTTTTCCAGATTTACTTAGTATATGAGTCAGCTGGGGATGCCACAATAAAATACCACTAATGATAGCTTAAACAACAAAAATGTATTCTCACAGTTCTGGAGGCTGGATGTCCAAGATCAAAGTGCTGGCAGGGTTGGTTTCTGGTGAAGCCTGTTTCCTTACTTGCAGATGGCTATTTTCTTCCTGTGTCCTCAAATGGTCTTTTCTCTGTGCACGCCCTCCTGATGTTTCTTTCTCTTCTTACAAGGATACCAGTCCTACCGAATTAGGACCCTGCCTTTTCTTTCACCCCATTTTAACCTTAATTGCCTCCTTAAAGGCTCTATCTCCAAATACAGTCATTTGGGGCTTACAGCTTCAAAATACAAATGGGGAGGCACAATTCAGTCCATAATACCTAGGCTGGTTGTTTCCTCCCACCCCTTCATTGTGGTTATTACTCATCTGTAACAGTTAAATTTCTCTGTTTTTAGTTTATATTCTGTTTGGGTCCTCCTTTGTCCATATTAATTTTTTTAGAAGGTGAAACATTAACATGGTTCTAAAAGCCAAAACAATATACAAAAAGATATACTTAAAAGAGTGTCACTTTCTTATCGTTTCCACTGCATTCCCATTCCCCCATTCTTTCTCCGTGTTCCCATCTATCCCTGTAAGTTATTATTCTCATCAGTTTGGGTTTATCTTTCCACACAGGGAGTATTAATTTTCTATGGCTCCCATAGCAAATTACCACAGAGTCAGTAACTTCAGATATCACAAATGTATTACACTATGTATTATAGTTCTGAAGGTCAGAGGTCTGAAATGGGTCTTGTGGAGCTAAAGTCAAAGCATTAGTCAGTAAGGCCACGTTTTTTCTGGAGGTTCTAGGGAAGAATCTGTTTCCTTCTCTTTTCCAGTCTCTAGGGGCTGCCTAAATCCTTGGCTTATGGCCCCTTCTTCCATCTTCTAGACAGAAGCATAGCATCTTCAAATCTCCCTCTAGTTATGACCCTGATTCCATCATCGCATCTCCTGTCTCTACAAGGACCTTTGTAATTATGCTGGTTCCTCCTGGATATCTGTAAAATAGAGCACAGGGTTAAAAGGGCTAGGCACTAGGGACAGAGTAATCCAAGAGTAAAAGCCAAGAATTGCTGTTGGCCCCGAGTACTGAAAACAATCCTCACTAGACACAGCACACTGTCCCAGCCCTAAGTCATATATTAGCAGTGATAAGATGAAAGGAAGACAGAAGTGCAGTACACAGTATGTGTTAAGAGTTCAATCATGCAGCTAAACTACTTGTTTTGTAACCTTTACTCTTTCTTTGAAGCTTTCTGCTATGCTGTATTTCCTCATGCCTAAGACCTCAATAAAAGCCAGTGAGGAGCGTAGGGAGGGGCTGTACCCTTGTCTTTCCTCAAGAAGTGCTTGTTGGTGTGGGCCTCCCCTGTCCCTCAGTTCAATGCAAATGGACCTAGTAGGTGTTAATCATTTGTGTGGAGCTGCACCAACAGATAGCCATAATAATCTCCTCATCACAAGATGCTTAATTTAATCACATAAAGCAAAGTCCTTTTATCATATAAGGTAACATATTTACAGGTTCCAGGGGGTTAGGACATGGACATCATTGGTGGAAATTACTGTCTACCACATGGATTTTTTCAATTAAAAACACCTTATGTGTAAAAAACAGAGTGACAGATCATGTCACTGTCCTTCTTAAAATCATTAAAGGCTTCCCTCTGCTCTTAGAGTAAGTCCAACCTCTGTACCCTTCTGGCCTTCCTTGTCTTCTACCATCCTTGAACATGCCAAATCCTTTCTGACTTCAGGGCCTTTGCACTTACTATTTCCTCTGTCTGGAATATTATCTCTCTAGTTCTTTTCATGGTTAGCTCACTCTTACAGTCTCATTTCAAATTATACTTCTTAAACAAAGTCCTCCCTGATCACCACATATATATAACAGCCTTCATCAATTACTCTAATTTAGCCTATTTATTTTCTTTGTCACCTACTACAGTCTGTAACATATTCTCATGTATCAGCTTATTTATTGACCCATCTTTCCTAGGAGAATGCAATCTCCATGAGGGTAGAGATATTATATATTCTGCAGTATCCTGAATATCCAGCATAGTATCTGGCACAGAGTTGGCATTTAATAAGTGTTGACAGAGCAGCTCCTGTGGCTCAGTGGGTAGGGTGCCGGCTCCATATACTGAGGGTGGCAGGTTCGAACCCACCCCTGGCTAGCTAAAACAGCAATGACAACCACAACAAAAAATAGCGAGGCATTGAGTTGGGCACCTGTAGTCCCAGCTACTTGGGAGGCTGAGGCAAGAGAATCACCTAAGCCTAAGAGTTGGAGGTTGCTGTGAGCTGTGATGCCATGGCACTCTACCAAGGACAACAAAGTGACATTCGGTCTCAAAAAAAAAAAATGTTGACAGAATAAATGAATGATGCTAGTCTGGGTGAGCAATAGAGAATAAGTGTGTTACTGGTCTAAACAGGGCAAACAAACAACAAAAAACTCACACTACTTTCAACTCTGCTGATGCAGACTTTCACAATTCCCAGTGCAATCCAAACAACTTCCTATATGTAATTCATTCACTCATTCAACAAATTAGCTAAAACATCCTCATTAAATCCTCACCAAACCCTATAAATTAGCTATTATTATCATCTCTACTATACACAGGAGAAAACTGAGGTTCAGAGAATTAGCATGGCCACGGAGACACAGCTAGTAAGCTACTACATGCTAGGCATTAGGCTAGGCTCAGGGGACATACCAAAGAACAAGTAAACTCAGTCCTTGCCCTCTCCAGTGGAGAGACAAAGAATGAATTCAAGATTACCGGGAATCATGTTAAGTCCTCCGAGAGAGATCTGCTAAGGCTGCAATTGGAACTCTAATGCAGACTGTGAAATCAGGGTAAGGAGCCACAGGAGGCTGCTGGGATGAGGTGGCACTTAAATTTGAAGTAAAAGTAGATCTTAGCTGGAGGTACAGGACACCAGCTATCTACCTATTGATAGGGCTGACAGTATAGCATTTATTTTGATAAATTTTCTCTTAATTTTCATGGTCTGGTCTTTATCTCAGCTTTGCAGGGTAAGAAATCCAACTTAGAGTCATCTGAAATTGAGAAAACTGATACATGCTAATAAAGCTAAGGCAAGAAAGATTTAAATCAGAATGTCAATGAGAATAAGGTCCATAAATCAGAGCATCAATTTGTTAATATAACAAATTATAATAAGAGGCCCATGAATCAGAACATCAATTTGTTAATATAACAAATTATATTGGCCTTTTCTTCCCATAGACATATCTACCGAGACAATTTTCTGTTGCATCTGCAACAGAGGTCCACAAACATTTTCTTTAAAGGGCCAAATAATAGGCTCGGCACCTGTGGCTCAACGGGCTAAAGCACCAGCCACATATACCCAAGCTGGCGGGTTCGAATCCAGCCCGGGCCCGCCAAACAACAATGACAGCTGCAACCAAAATATGGCTGGGTTGTGGCCGGCGCCTGTAGTCCCAGCTACTTGGGAGGCGGAGGCAGGAGGCTCGCTTGAGCCCAGGAATTGGAGGTTGCTATGAGCTGTGATGCGACAGCACTCTACCCAGGGTGACAGCTTGAGGCGCTGTCTCAAAAACAAACAAACAAACAAACAAACAAAAAAGGGCCAAATAATAAATTTGTGGCTTTGAAGATCACGTATATTCTCTGTCAGAACTACTTGACCCTGCCACTGTAGGACAAAAAGTGATAGACAATAAGGAAGCAAATAAATGTACCTGGGTCTCAATAAAATTTAATTTAAAAAAATAGATCGCGTGCCAGACTGGGTCAACAGGCCATAGTTTGCTGATCCCTGGCCTAGAACAAGAACAAGAGTAGTAGCTACATGATTGAAATGCTTAATTGCATCAGGCTTTGGTAGCCTAATGGGTTCATCAATGCAACAGAGCTATACCTACCTCTAGGATCAGATCAGTCACATTCTCAAGTTGTGGCTCTCTCCCAATGTGTGCCTGTCTGGTCCTTGTTGACTGCTGGCCACCCTACAAAATTCCATCCCATTTGAAAGCTTTGAGCATAAGAAAGCTCTACTTACCAGTAAAAGTCTAAGGGAAATGCCAGGGCATTAGTTTACCCTCTGTAGCTATTTCACAGTGCCTTGATCCTCCATTACCTGCATTCTTACATGCGACAGATCTTACAACATTGATACTTACAAGCGTTTATGCTCCGTCAAGAGATAAGAATATATATATTTTTTGAGACAGAGCCTCAAGCTGTCACCCTGGGTAGAGTGCTGTGGCATCACAGCTCACAGTAACCTCCAATTCCTGGGCTCAAGCGAGTCTCTTGCCTCCGCCTCCCAAGTAGCTGGGAC
>CAUYON010164311.1:0-39885 GCA_963573935.1 Arctocebus calabarensis | reverse complement strand
TTTTTTTTTAATAATTTTATTGAATCATAATTATGTACATTGGTGCAATCACAGGGCACGATTCATATACATTCAGAAATATTTTAATCATACTGTTACAGATATCCTTCATGGCATTTTCTTGATCACTATATAAAGACATTAATACTCTACCTTTAATAAGTTTCGCCAGTACCCTGCTAAGATGCACCGTAGGTGTGTTCCCACTAATTGCCCTCCCTCCACCCATACTCCCCCCACCCCTCCCCGAAATTTTAAATGTGCTTTCTTTGAAGGAGACACTGCTACTCTGGATTACGACATAATTAAAAACTAGTTATTATTTCTTGTGTTTAGTATGCAATTGTCAATATTTGACAAATACATTAACCTGAAGAGATATAAGATTCTAAAATAAGTACCATTTTTCTTTTCTCTTTAACTATATTTCACGTTTACTAAAGTTTCAACATTGTTACTAAACAAAAGTTGTACTATCAATGTTGTAGTCTCAGACATTAGGAAGGTGGAAAGGACATTTCTGAGAATGTGTGCCTGCTTTTACCTTTTTGCCCTACTGTTTAACTGTCATCTCTTACTTTTGATGATCCCAGAGTCTGTATCACGCCATTGTATCATCTGAACTGAAAGAGTCAAGAAGATGCCAGGACAAGGGAACCAGGGAATTGAACAAAGTGGTTGCTACAGGGTCTAAGCTGGTGATGAATTAAAAGACAATGGAGATAAAGGAGAAAACTGATAGTAATAGAATGTGAAGCTGAACTTGGGAGTGGGAAGTGTAAGCAGGAATAGGGACCAATGTCCCTGAACAATGATCAAGGACTCGAAGGCAGAAAATGTAGGAAAAGAATCAGGTTACACTGGCTCATATGTGCAAAGTATAATCACTTTAACCCAAAATAAGAAGCAGCAAGAGTAGTATTAAGGACTTCTAACTGCTGCTTTTTTGGCTCCTGGCCTAGGCTACTACTTGAGGTAGGTGGCTATGAATTTGCAAAGTGGGTTTTCTTTTGGATAAACACAAATACCATTTGTTCTGACATAGCTGAATTCTTGTAATGACAGATCCTCAGCTTTCCTGGAGAGTCGTAAAATGCTTCACAACAAATCCCGAGTGCATTTGATTTAGTGGTTATAAGCTGATGTATTCTAGGGGGTAATATAATTAATATGTATGAATTATGTGGTTAATATTTCCAAAAGTAAATGGAAAATATGAGTCACTAGGACTTGAAGTAAGAATTTGTGATGTTTTCATTCGTTATGTTCATAGACTAAGAACAAGTAGTTTTTATATGTGTTGATATTTCCCCTAAGGGACATTGGAAAATGTCTGGTGACATTCCTTGGGGAATACTGCTAATATTTAGTAGGTAGAGGCCTTGGATACTGCTAAACATCCTATAATATACAAAGTACAAAAATTATTTAGAGAAAACAATGTTGTGGTTGAGAAACACCATCCTCAGATTGCTATTTGTATAAGAGGAATTTGTAAGCTTCCTGCAGCCTGTCAGCCAGGGAGATATACATGAAGAATTCCCAGTGTGACAGCTTCCCCATTGGAAGGACAGTGGACACCTCATCTAGCCTGAGAACTTGCTTTACTGTCTCTACTTGGATTTAGAGAGAAGTTGCTTCCTAGAAGGTGTTCCTAAATTTACTTACATGGAACTCTTAATAGTCACCCCGGAAGGAAGAATCTTGTAATAACTGAGTGAGGTTTGCATCTGGTCTTAGCCCTTTCTTCCCATTAACAGAGCCATTTAAGCATGAGATGAGTCACAACCAGCTTTAGAGGTGAGGATCTTTGAATGGGTTTATCAGACTGGAAAGCAGAAGATTCAATCTCTGCTGACTCACTTGTTTGTGTAAACATGTCTAGCAGACCATCTCACTTTAAGTTTTAAATTTTATCTAGTAACCCATTACTCTAGGGTTTCAGGAACCAGAAGTTTCTGTCTCTTATCCGACACTGAAGACAAATTATCTTGGCTGCATGCATGTCATGACTAAAACACTTTGGTGATAGACTTGGGGTTCACTGCACAAAGATGATGAAGAATGACATGTTTATTCTGGGCCTTCGCTGCTCCCTATAAAATAGAGGTCATTAGAGAAGAGGCTGTTCACATGGCTGTATTAATAACTTTTGCAGGCTCATTCCATGCAGTTAGGTAGATCCCAGGTGCCTCAATTTTAAGGCTAATCTTAAATCAGAGAAGTTGTATCAGAGTAACCCTATTTTACAGTTTCTTCCCCAATAAATGATTGAATGAATGAATGAATGAATAATGTAAGAGCCAAGTGAAATATTTTGCAATTATAATCACCAGAAGCACAAAGAAAAAAAATTGAAAGTCGTATTTGAAAACTGTTGAGTTTTTTTCTAAGACTGAAGCTAATTAATTTTATATAATAACTTTTTCCAGTTAGTACTTTTATGCAAACACATCTCACCCCTGACATTTGCAGTCCTCCACAATTTCTATCCCAGACATAATTCTTCTATTTCTTGGGCTTCATATAAGGAAAGCCATAGAAATCCAATCCACGTTTGTTAAACTACATTGAAAATAACTTATCTTGTAAAAGAAACAGCAAAGATACATCATCTAAAGTTGTGTCAAGACAAAAGAACAAACCTGCCATAGGAGGGAAATTGGTTTTTGCCCAGTTTACTAAGGAAACAGTAGTGGCCTCATTCGTCCTCCAAAACATAGTACAGCAATTAACAAACATAGTTCAACAATTACCTGCCCATCAGTGCATGGTAACTTGCTACAATAAGATGTGATACTTCAAAAAGGGAGACTATTGAAAGATGCTGTTTAATATGCATTAATGGCAACTTTCAAAGCTGTAGGTCAGGCTGTCCTTGATTACTTCTCCCTTTTCTCAGAGCAAATATGTTGAGTGTGTAAGGAAGGAAGATGTGCCTCTCGGAAACCTACTTATTGACCCTCTATGAGCTATTTTTCCCTCCTCTTCTTCCCTTGTTCTTGCATCCCTCTCTCTCCCTCCTGCCTCCCTCTTTTTGTTCCTTGCTTCCTTTCCCCCTCCCTCCTTCCCTCCCTCCCTCCCATCCTTCCAAGGTGTCCAAGGGTAGTGTGGATGTCCATGCAATTTTAGCACATGAATAAGGAATGCTTAGAAATGAAAAAAAAAGAGGAGAATGAAGACTAAGTTGGCTAATGGCTGTTATTTCCAGATCTTGTTGGTATCTCTGAATGGAAAACTTGCACTCACATCCCAGGCAAGAGCACTGCCCATGGCATATGATAGAGGTGCTGGAGTAAATAGCTGTATAAATGAGTCTGTGTTTTACCAACAATAGAATCATGGAGAATCTGGAGTATTTCAGGAGAAAGTCATGGGAAGAGATATCTAGGGACAAAGAGAGTCCCTAAGAATAACACATCTGTGCTCATGGGTTGTGGGTGAAACTTCAGAACCTGCCAGATGCTCAAGACCTAAGCAGCCCTTGGCTGAAATCAAAATGATAAAGTATTGAAAACATACTCCTCAGGCTGATGACCAATTGGGGGAGGCTTTTCCCTCGGTCTTGTTTCACTACATACAAAAAGATACTGTCTAGGACCAACGATCGTAGAACTTAACTAAACCGATAGAAATCCTGCTCAGTTTCCTCAGCTCCATGGAGCTAATAGAGGATGATGTCTAGGGACACATTCCTGAAAAATGTTTCAGAATGAGAGTGATGCTCGTATTCAACGATACTTGTTATTATTGTTTTAAGCATTCATATTAACTTTTGTTGTAAATATTTCCAAAATACAGGTTTACCTGTTATAGTTTTAATGGCTCGCATTATAGTAGAAAAGGGGGGTTTCAAGGCTGCAACCTAAATGAGGGCTAATGTGGGTTTGGGGGATGGAGGGAAGCAGGCAAGGAGGGTGTGATATTCCACAGTGCTCCAGAGCACAGGTGAAGAATAAAGGCGAAGAATAAAGCACATTCAAGGTCTCATAGGGAATGTTGCAATGAACAATGGCCAGCTGCTTATTCTTTCTCTGCCTTCAGAAGTTTTCTGTGAAGTTTAGTTAGGAAAATTCAAGGATGTTTTCATCCTAGTACACTTTCTTTAGAGAGTAAATGGATTATCGTTGGTGTTTTGCAGTCATGGATCCTCTTAGCACAGTTCACATCACAGACTCACTATTTTTCTTTTTTTCTTTGTTTTATTTTTCTGCAAAAGCAATATGAAAGTAACAGAAGGAATCCAACTAAAAACTTACCTGTATATTTTATCTCTTGATGAAATTGATGCTTTTCATTCATCTACATGTCTTTTAATGGATGCACATTAATTTTTAAGTATTGTTATAAATTTTAGTTTCAGATTCTAAATATTGCCACTATATTATAGAAATTTTCTTTTTCTTAACATTTTCTCCTCCCAGGGAAGTAGTTTGCATTGTTTTACAAAGGAAATATTTCCCTTTAGAGAATGTAGCTTTATTTAGCAAAAATAAGATCATTTTACACACACACACACACACACACAAACTTATATATATTTAACTTGCCTTTTCACTTAACAATATGTAACAGTCATGACTCTAAGTTAATTGCACTAAGTAGAAATAAAAGCTTCCTATCCCACGGATAATATGCTGGGGGCTGTTCATTGCTGGGTAGTTTGGAGAAGCAAGACCAATGAAAACATCCTAAATGGCTGTCACTAGGGGTAAGGATAAATAAACTGAATGCCCCGTACGTTTATAGTATGGGACATTCTGAGGCTGTTTTAATAATATTTAAAATTCTATCTATAGATATATTTTTAATTTGGCAAAGAAACCTGAAATGATTAATGTCAAGTCTTCATATTGGAGAGCAGGAGATTGGACCTGAAGCAACTCACCCAGCTTCTGTGCCTGATAGAGCACGCAAGCCTGACTTTTTGTCCAGTCCTTCTTCCCTTCTGGCCTCCCACTCCTGACATATGTTGGCAACAGAATTCACAGTTCACACAGAGCAGAGGGTCAGCTGTGGATGGATTTGCATAGGAATTTGCAGCATGCATCTGAAAAAGCCTTTAGTCCAGTATCTTCTGCAATGAGGATTAGAGAGTGTGAAACAGGAAAACTGTATCAGGCGGTTTTCAGGTACAGCACCTAGTTAGTGCCACTCCTTGTCCTGCATTTGTTCCCTGACTGCTTGTCCTGGAGAGGTCACAGTCTTGGGTTACTTGCCTATGCACCACCGTGGCAGGGTCCTGAATTTAATCACTTGGCTCTGATGGGAAGGGGTGATGGCAGCGAGCTCCAGGGAGGTGTGTGCAGAGTGATGGTGGCAGACTGCTGTTTGGAAATGAATCCTTAGGGCAAGCTCAAGGACAGTCAAAAGACACGGAGGATTCCGAGCCACGCTTCTCCTTGACCTAGTCCAAACTGGATTGAGAATAGTGAGATGAAGCCTGAAAGAGATTGTTATTCTCTGCATAATCTGAGATTTTGCTTTACATAAATCAAAACAAGAAGGTATAGTTCAGAAAGAATGCCAGCACTTCCATTTTCTTGCTGTTATATTGCTTTGTTTTCCATAATGGCCAGCCAGCGTGGGCACTCCTGTCCAAATTGGTCTGACAGTTGCGTGTACTGACAGCCTTGATGGTTGTCATGTCCACGATGCTGGAAATGATTAGCTGAGAGATGCCACCAAAGGCTGCTTTTTTGGCATTTGGCCTATGGCGTTAGTGTAGTTATAAAAGCATCAGTGGAGAAACTTTAGCACTGGAATACTCACACTAAAGAGAATGATAACCTGCTGTAGACATGGTAGCACTGAGTAAATCAGTTTCTGCAGTTATCTAATGCCATGGCATCTAATATTTCTGGGTGTTTTCCTAAGTGTGAAAGTCGTCATTACTGAAAAAATCAAGAAGATTTCCATTTTAATACTATCTTTCTTATTCCCTGGTTCTTTGGGGGTTTTTTTGGCTGGCTGTTTTAACTTTTTCTTGATTTGTTTTTAATTTTCATCTTCTCCTTTTAAAACACAGGTCTCAGTTTTTTGGTAAGTAAATAGTGCGAAGCGGTTCAATCTCCAATGAAAAAATAGGGCACTTGCCATTTATAACCAAGACGATGTGACACAGCCCTGTGGGGCCGCTCTGTCTTCCAGTTTCTCCATCCTTATTCAGTCTGAGCTGCCGATGACGCTGACATGTGACCTTCAGCGCTGACCTTTCTTCTGAGCACTAAATCAGCATTTCTAAATGTTCAGTTTGAATCTTCACAGCTCCTGAAACTTTAGTTGCCAGTCTCTGCCTGGTAAATAGAAACTCAATAAAAATTCCCTGAATCAATTCATTGTCCATATATCGTGGGGTGGATGATACCGAGGTCAACACACTTACTACTCCTTTAAATTATTTTTTTTATTACACTACTCTCCTTTACTCAGTTACCTCGGACTCAAGATTGTCTTTGTGAATCTCATCGTGGAAGAGAATAATGTAGAAAGTTGTATGCTCTCCCTTAAAAGACAAAAATATTGGCTCGGTGCCTGTGGCTCAATGGGCTAGGGTGCCAGCCACATACACCTGAGCTGGCGGTTCGAATCCAGCCCAGGTCCTCCAAACAACAATGGCGGCTGTAATCAAACAAAAATGGCTGGGCGTTGTGGTGGATGCCTGTAGTCCCAGCTACTTGGGAGGCGGAGGCAGGAGACTCAGTTGGGCCCAGGAATTGGAGGTTGCTGTGAGCTGTGATGCCACGGCACTCTATCCAGGGTGACAGGTTGAGGCTCTGTCTCAAAAAAAAAAAAAAAAAAAGAAAAGAAAAAAATATTTAGTTGGAGTTTAGCTTACTCATGCTCGTATTGGTCAAATCATACATATAACATAATTGAAAAAGTTGAGTAATCTCAAAAACAATTATTAGAGAGAGGGAAGGAAATAGCATGGTGAATCCTAAAGTTCAAATCACATGTATGGCCTAATTGTACTTAAATACAATGGCTATTAAAATAGCCATAAGATTAGCAAAAGGATGGGATCAAATGGCAGAGAGTCCATTAGATTCCAGTGCACATCACGGGGACTGTTTTGTGGCTGGTGAGTTCTGTTGAAGTCAAATGAACAACTTGATTGTTTTAAAGCTGCCTAGTGATTGCTTCGGTATAATTGAAAATGAGCCCTCCTTGACTCACTGTCATTTGCTCTGAAGTGGAAGTCTGGGGATGCGTTACCAAGACCACCTCCCAGCCTCTCAGTGGTCTGTGGGTGGCTTTATTGGGACTTTAATAAAGCCATAATTTTGTGTATTGTCAGCTTGCAAATTAGGTTTTCTCTGACTTCTCATTTCAGTATAGTCACTGGCTTAGGCCACTCTGATTCACAAAATTCTGTGTTTTTTGTTTTTTTTGAGAACTCAAAACAGCTGAATTTATAAGATTCTCTACCCCATACTCAAAGATTCTGTGTCTGTATGTTGAAGGCTGGACTCAAGAATTATGCATTTTTCATAGGCTATCTAGATAGTTCTCATACAAACAGGCCAGACATCATACTTTGAGAAAAATAGGGTAGGAGTATGGATAAAATTAAGTGATAATCTTCAGGGATTAAAGAAAATATATATGTATGTAAGCACTTAAAAGTTGTTATATAACTATTTTAATACTTCCAGTAACTACATGTGTTTTTTTTGGGCAGGAGACTGCATGGTTCCTTAATAGCTGAGTGAAATCTATATGAGGAAAGGTGAATAATGGGATTTTTTATTATAGTCCAAGATAGGAACCTCTATATGGGCTGTCACAAAGTGGGGAAAAAGAGTCTGTCACGATGAAAATAGGTTGATGTATATTTCTTCAAGACATTGTTTTCAGCCCAACTTTGTGAAATATTGAACTGGAGGATGAGTCTGATTTCCTTTTCACATAATCTGGGTGTAAATCTTTACTGGGAACTCTGACTTTATCCCATTACTAACTTCTTAGCCTTCCCTTCATTGAAGTCCTGCATGGAGACATGGAAACCTGTTTCCAAGCCCAAGATGCCCATCGTATCTCTACTGGGTGGGACTCTGCAATGTTTTTTTATTTTCCTTTAAGTGTGATGCATGCATGTTTCTCTGATACTCAGGCCCCTCCATCAACTAAACATGTCTATGCCCATGTCTCCTAACAATAGCTAGAAAGCCCTTAGACGGAGCCGTGGGTAAATAAAGAAGCCTCAGCTGTACACGTTTCCAGTGGACTAATGTAATATGCACTATCCCTTACTCTGAACAGACATGTCATTTGGCTTTTCTTTGACTTCAGTTATGGTCATGGGCTTAGGTCCCTTTAATTCACAAAATTCTGTTTTTTGGAGCACTGACTGGATATTTAATTATAAGGAATTGCTAGTTTATGTATGACATTTTCAAGACATGCCAATGTATGTTTTCTTTCTTTTTTTTTTTTTTTATTAAATCCCACTTCATAATTGCTAAGTCATGGAAGAAGCCCAAGTACTCATTGGCCCACGAATGGATTAATAAATTATGGTATATGTGCACCGTGGAATATTATGCAGCCTTAAAGAAAGATGGAGACTTGACCTCTTTCATGTTTACATGGATGGAGCTGGAAAATTCTGTGTTTTTGAGAACTCAGAAACAACTAAATTTATAAGATTCCCTACCCCATCCTTAAAGATTCTGTCTTTATTATATTGAAGGATGGACCACAGAATTGTGCATTTTACATGGGTTTTGTAGGAAGTTCTGATACAAATAGGCCAAACATCATACATTGAGAAGAATTGGGTATTTATGATAAACTATGGTGCTCATTAAAAACAAAACAAAGCAAAAAGAAAAATAGTTCAACCTCATCTTCTAGAAAATCTTTCCCTTCTTCAGCATGCCAGACAATTCTTGTCTTTCCTTTTTAAAATCTCGTCATTTCTGTTAGATAATTCTGTGACTCTGTTAACATGCAAATATTGGTCTGTATTATTATCTTTCACTAATATCAAGGTGGTACGGAATTCTCACAACTGTCAATGGTTTAGCCTCTGTTTTGTCACATTTGATTATGGTGAAAACTTCAATAATGGAATCATCTAAGCATTGCCTGAAATAGTTATTAGGTGTTTGGCTGTTGATTTAGACGTAGGCACACAGAAAGAGCAATTCTTGTGCCAGTAGGTTTGATTCTGACTTACTTTGTGTTCACACAGCTGTCACCAGGGTTGTGCAAACATTCACAGCATGGTAGCACGCTCTTTATTCAGCGAAGTAGGGGAACTGTATGCTTCTGGAATAACAATGGACCAGGCAGTAGGGCAATCTTCTCTAATGGACACCAGTTACTCTGATATTTTCCCAAGACCCACTTTCAGAACCTGTGACTTTGCCGCAAGGCTCTGTTCAGTTTCTTTTTGCAGCCCATGGTGTGCTATTTTTAGGCTGCACATGTTTAAATTTGCAACTTGTGACAATTTGTAAAGCATAACAATGTCTACTCCCACTGAGATACACAGAATATGCCAGGAAGTATTGACACTAGCAGTCTTGAGAGGAAAACTCCATTGTGAGAAGAATCTTCCTGGGAATCACTAGAATCTTTTTTTTTTTTGAAGGGAAGCCAACCCTCCTTTATTAATCAATCCGTCATATTTATCTTTCCATTCTAAGGAGCCTTGAGGTGCACCTAAGTGCATTTACGCTTTGTTTTTTACATAAACTTGGTTTTCCCTGAAAGGGCAGCTCAGAAAACATTTCCTCTGAAATGAAATTAGGAGAAATATATTTTGAAATGAATCTTCACTTGTTAGTTACTCCGTAACTTACTTAGCAAGACAGTAGCTGATTATGTAACCATCTCTCATCAGACAACCTTTCCTTCTTATCACATGATGAGCCAGTTTGACTTTAAATTAAATTTAGCTGTAACATTACTACAAGGAACTTCAGTTCTGTCTGTGCCATGTGCCCAAAATGCTAACTGGTTTCATCTAGAAAACCTTTGATCCGTCATGAGCTGTTGTAAAGTTCAATTACATTTCCCTGTGAATGACAGTGACTTTGCTCAAACTTCTCTGAAACATTAAGAGACTCTGTTATTATTGAATGTGAAACTATTCATAATTGATATTTTTTGCAGATAGCAGTTAATACTTAATCCAAATTACCTGGTAAATAAGAGTATTTTTCATTTTCTAATACTCTGTGATATTCTATATGTCTCTTATTTATGTTTCATAAATTCATAAGGATAGCCTTGAACAACTTTACTTTCCCCACACACTCCCCAATAATACAGAGATGCAGTCAGTAAGTTTCCTTGTGGGTTTTTAATATGATTGGTGATTAATAATTGCTTTTAAAAAAAATAGCCGGGTGTTGTGGCGGGCGCCTGTAGTCCCAGTTACTCGGGAGGCTGAGACAATAGAATCACCTAAGCCCAGGAGCTGGAGGTTGCTGTGAGCCATGAAGCCATGGCACTCTACCAAGGGAAACAAAGTGAGACTCTTTCTCTAAAAAACAAACAAACAAACAAAAATTAAAAAAAAAAAAGATTGATCATACTGGTGATCTTGGCTTTAAGACAAAAAAATGAATGTTTACAGAGGGATGTCTCTGAGAAGGTTTCCAAATAGGATGACTTGTAGAGTATGGGCATACGCAAATTTATATGTACAGGAAAAGCACCTACTGTATACGGTATACAGTATAGCTACCGTATACTTTAAAGAAAAAGAAGATTGATCATACTGGTGCTCTTGGCTTTAAGATGGAAAATGAGTGTTTACAGAGGGATACCTCTGAGAAGGTTTCCAAACAGGATGACTTGTAGAGTTATGGGCCTATAGAAATTTATACGTACAGAGAAAGCACCTACTGTATACCTAGGGGTCTACTTGGCTCACTCTTACAGCTCCTTCAAATCTCTATTCAAATGTCTACTCACCTTTGAGGACTTGTGATCACTTCATTTTATATGCACTTTTGTTCCGTCTCTGTATTCAGCATATTTTAGGGGTCCTTTCCCCCTTCAATGCTTCTTCCCTTTCCCCCATGATGATGTAAGTTCATGGAACAAAGTTTTGTTTTTTTGGTTCACTTGTGTATATTTCAACAGTGGCACGTAGTAGATGCTCAAAAGGTATTTTAAAGTTTTTATTTAGGGAATTTTTAAGTAAAAAATTTTTGTTTGGGGATCATTATAGATTAATATGCAATTTTCAGAAAATGATATAGAGAAATCCCCTATATACGTTAGTTATTCATGATGGAAATGTCTTAGAAAACTGTAATACCTATACAATATCGCAACTAGAATACGGGCATCGTCACACTGAGGATCCAGGACATTTGTATCGCCACAAGGCTCTTCCCCATCGCATTTGCATAATTACGTCCACTTCCAACTGCTGCCTACCCCTTTCCTTCATCCTTGGCATCCACTGATCTGTTTTCCATTTTTACAACTTTGTCATTTTGAGAATGTTATATGAATGAAATCCTGTCCCTTGAGATTCTTCCAAGTTGTGTCTGTCTATAGTTTATTCTTTTATATTGCTGTGTCATATTCCATGGTGTAGATGGACATAGTTTTTTTTTCTTTTTTTAATCATTCCCCTATTAAAGGGCATCTAGGTTGTTTCCAGTTTGAGACTCTTATAAGCAAAACAGCACTGCACATAGGGTTTTTTTTTTTTTTTGTAAAAATAAATTTTCCTTCCTCAAGGATAAATGTTCAACAGTGAAATTGCTGGCTTTTATGGTTCATAATATGATGAGAATTTTAAAGCACCAGCAGACTGTTTTCCAGAGTGACTGTACCATTTTAAATTTCTGCCAGCGATGTATAAGTGATTCATTTTTCTGCATCCTTGCCAAACTTTGGACTTGCCACTATTTTCTTTTTAATTTTAGTCATTCTGATAGATGTGTAGTGATACTTCATTGTAGTTTCACTTTGCATTTCAAAAATGATAAATATGGTTAAATATCTTCCCATGTGCTTATTTGCCATCTGTACATTCTTTTTGGTAAAATTTCTCTTTATTTTTTGTTCATGTTATAATTGGATTGTATACTTTTTTACTATTGAATTTTAAATATTCTTTATATGCTCTAGACATGAGTCCTTTGTCTGAGTTGTGGTTTGGAAATATTAACTTCTCCTCTGTTCTCTACTTATCATCATCTTAAAAAGATTGTTGATGAGTTGACATGATTACAATTTTATCACATCTAATTTATTAATTTCTCTTTTTATATCTCATGCTTTGTTTTTGTCTGCATGATCTTTTCCTGGTCCTAGATTCTGAAGATTCTTTTTTATTTTTTTCCCCAAACTTTTGCATTTTATACATAAGTTCATGATTTATTTTGAACTAATATATCATCAAATACCTTATAGAAATATATATATATTTTTAATTGAATCATAGCTGTGCACATTAGTTCAATCATGGGGTACAGTGTGCGGGCTTCATATACAGTCTGAAATATTTTCATCCGCCTGTTCGACATAGTGTTAATGAGATTTTAATATGATAACTTAGATAAATAGTCGCTAAAATATTCATATAAGGTATGAACCTCTGTCAAGGTCAAATTTTTGCTTGCAGGTGTCCAATTCTTCCAGCAGCATTTGTTAAAATACTATCTTTCTTCCATATCTTGTTTCTTTGTCAAAAATTAGTTGTACATAATTGTGTGACTCTAGTTCTAGGTCTTTTATTTATTTACTTTTGAGACAGAGTCTCATTATGTCACCCTCGGTAGAGTGCCGTGGCGTCACAGCTCACAGCAACCTCTGAACTCTAGGCCTTAAGCGATTCTCTTGCCTCAGCCTCCTGGGTGGCTGAGTCTACAGGTGCCCACCAAAACCCTTGGCTATTTGTTGTTGTTGTTGTTGTTGCAATTGTCATTGTTGGTTAGCAGGTCGGGGCTGGGTTCGAACCTGCCTGCCTCAGCGCCCTAAACACTGAGCTACAGGCACTGCGTGGGTCTTTTATTCTTTTTCATTGAATTGTGGGTCACCTCTTCATCAACACCCCAGGCTTGATTTCTATAGCTAAATTAAGTCTTCAAATCATTCCACCTGATTTAAAGATTTCTTTCTGGCTCAGCATCTGTGGCTCAACGGGCTAAGGCCCCAGCCACATCCACCTAAGCTGGCGGGTTCGAATCCAGCCTGGGCCCGCCAAATAACAATGATGGCTGCAACCAAAAAATGGCCGGGCGTTGTGGCAGGTGCCTGTAGTCCCAGCTACTTGGGAGGGGGAAGCAGGAGACTCGCTTGAGCCCAGGAGTTGGAGGTTGCTGTGAGCTGTGATGCCACGGTGCTCTACCCAGGGTGACAGCTTGAGGCTCTGTCTCAAAAAAAAAAAAAAAAAAGATTTATTTCCAAAATGGGCTACCTCTCCTAGTTCACTTGTAGTATAAACATTATTTATTTATGTATGTACTTATTTCTTTATCTATTTTTGCTGCTTGCCTCTTCTTTAAAATTTCAGATTAATATGAGGGAACAAATGATTAGGTCACACTCTTTGCATTTGTTAGGTGACATCTAAATTGTAGTTGAGCAGGTAACTTTGTGCCCATTAGGTGAGAGCCCACCCGTCCTCTACTCTCCTCCCCTTTCCACTTTCCCTTCTCGCCCCACCTCTCCGCTGGAATTCAGTTGTGTTTTTCTCTAACGTGGCACGTAGTTGTTTATCTCTTCATATTCGTATTGAGTCCATTGGATACTTGCTTTTCCATTCTTATGATACTTTAGGAAAGAGAATTTTGTTCAACTCCATCCAGGTTAATGCAGAAGATGTAATGTCTCCCTATTTTTTTATGTGGTTTTGTTTTGTATAGAGATGGTGGGGGTCTCCCTCTTGCTTAGGCTGGTCTCAAACTCTTGGCCTTCAGTGATCTTTTCTTCTCAGCCTTCCAAAGTGCTAGGAACCCAAGTGCCAGCCCACTGTACCCATCCTGCTTCCTTTCTTCTTATTGTTCAACAGCATCACTTCCTAATTAGTATTGTTGGTAAATATTAGTCCAACTGGAATTGTTACAATTGTCAGAAACAGGAACACCAAGGCCCATCTAGGAAATTAAAATCTGGGGGATGCATGAATCCCACAGATAATATTTATATTTACACAGAATAAATAAAAACAAACACATGAAAACTCTGGAAGTATAAATTAAGAGTGCAGAGAAATCCTAGAAAAGCTGCTCAAGGCACTGAGGAATTCAGACAAAAACCATGGAGAAGGCGAGCCTGGAGTTTTCTAGCTTTCATATCAATTCCCTCCCTAGCAGCGTCCTAATGGGAAAGTACTTTGTGAAAATTGCAAACTCTTGCAATTATTCTCACATCAACTTAAAATAAGTCAATCAGTAAGAAAAGGCAAGCTGTATTTCTGCATTTCACAAATGGGATGAGACAGAGGCACGTCTTTCTCCTAGGATCCTGTAGCAAATTAGTTTTGGAGCCCTGTTGCCTGGAAGCAAAGTAGAGGGCTTAAGAGTTGAGGTATCCAGGCTCCTCTGTTTTACAGGGGACAATGATTTCTCCTAATTTCCAAATACCTGAGCTTAGGCGGTGCAGAAAATATAGCCCATATTAGGTGGCAGTTTGTTTTTCCACCTCTTAGCCTATGAAGGGAAATACATTTATCTGCAATAAAACAACACTGCCTCTATTTGAGGGTAAATCTCTGTTTGTTTAGAATCAGAGTTCGCTTCTCCAATGTGCCTTTTCCTTTCCCATTTAGGCTGTCTGAATCTGATTAACACTGTGTCAGGAAATCGTCTGATGTCTGACCTTGAGCAGTATGCTTTGCTATCCCCCCTCCTTTTTATATTTTTGGAATCATTCTGTACAGCCTCGGACCAGGAGACTGCGCCCCAGCAGGCTTGATTGCATTAGCACGTTCCTTTCACTGCTATCTGGAGGGGTTCAGACCCAGTGACCTGTCATCTGCCTCCTCACCTGCTCACATGCTGATTCATTGATGAGCTGGCAGCCCAGGCCCCGCCTCCCTCTGAATGGTCCGTGAGGCTGCAGTCGCTCCTGGAGAGGGGATGCTGATGGGAACCAGAGCTGGGTTACTACAAGTGTGAGCCAGCAGCCTATCTGTTGCCACAGAAGAACTTGATGACCAGGCTGAGAAGCCGCGCTTTCTTACATCCCTGCTCCTGGCTGTCTGGATCCGGCTTCTCTAGCATTTTAAAGGAATTTCTGATTGAGGCAGTAACAGCCAATTCTCCAGGAGTTGTAAGGCAGCTTGTGAAAAACTGAGACAGAAGTTTCCCCTCAGAGACTGTCTTTCCTTTTTTCCTTTTTTTCTCTCTCTCTGTCTTTTTTTTTCTTGTTTTAATTGGCAAAGACTTCTGGCTCTCCTCAGAGGAATATCTTGTTGCTTAAGATGAGTGGCTGTAGAAAGCGATGTAAACGTGAAATATTGAAATTTGCCCAGTATCTTCTCAGACTATTAACAGGTTCTCTTCATACAGGTAATGACTTTTTTTTTTTTTTAATAGAGGCTGTGGAGCATGGTAACGAAGTTAAAGTAGCAAAAAGGTCACTCTTTCTGTGTTGTGATTACTTTTTAATATTGTCAATAAAATACAATTGTCAGTGTTTGCTGAGATTCACATTTCTGAAAATGTGTACAATGCAGCTCTACTTCGGCGGTTAAAATTGAATTTGGATCTTTTTAGGTTTGCATAGCAGTGTTGCTGTTAAATGTGCCTCAATTGAAGGAAACAGTGTCTGCAGATTAGAAAGATTTTTTTAAAAAATGCATGATAGTGCAAGGATTTTGTTTTCTTTTTCTTTCTCTCTGACTTGCTGCAGTTTACTGGAAAAACATGTAGCTATCCTTCCTGTAGGTGTTCAGAAATTCTCTGATCATTCAAAAACCCAGATTATTTCCAGTATTTGGTCTTAGAACTTGACAGCAGAAGAGTTAAGGACATTTCTTTTGGATTTCTGTGTTCCTTGCAAAATGTGAGCAAAATGAAAAACAGTTGAAGAGTAAAGTGTCCATGCAAGGTTGGAGATTTGTTTCACTGCAGTCGACTTCAATGTTTAAAAATTTGCACGATTGAAATAGACGCTCTATTTAAATCTAAGTGGTGATAACAAGAAAATATTTACAAGATGTTCCAAAACTATGAGGCTAAACCGAATAGTTTTGCTGCCTGGGAAGTGCCTAGGGAATGCCATCATTAAGTTAGTGACAGGTGGGGCCCAAATTACTTGGCAGTGAACATAGATGTATTTTAATGGACCATCAAACTTCTGAGAGACAGTACTTAGTTAATATAATCCCAGACTTTGATTTTAGTTATAAAGAGTGAATGTGACTTTATTTTTCAAATACTAACTCATATTTGTCTTCTTTAAATAATGAGAACCAGTGGTGGTAACCTGTGTAAGGTTAAGAGATAAATTTAAACAATGGTTTATCTTTATGGTTATTAACTTAACATACCATTATGTTGCTATTGTAATAAGGGGAACAATTTTTAAGGATACCAGTGACAAATTATTTCAGAGAGTAATATTAAACATTGATAGATATTAGGGTATTGCTAATATCCCAATGGTAATATCCTATTACTATCCAGAAGCTAAACTTTAAGCAGTGAAAATAATGGTGACTTCTGATGCTTTTCAAAGAATAATCATTGGGTGTCTATACCTGACTTTTGCCAACTTGGAGTTCTGTTTTATTTCTCACCTGGTCTTCACCTTTGTATTGCAAATACTTAGTCCCAACAATATGACTTTGACATTCTCCATACATTTGCTTTAAACATTCAAGTTAGGATGGTCTCCCATTTAGGACAGCAGGCCTTCTTTGACAATGCTCGAGATGCAGTGTTTTATCTTGTTATGAAATTAGAGAAATAGTTTATGAAGGAAATCTTTCCCTGTGGTTCCTATAGTTGTCTCTTCTCTTCTTTGCTAAGGCACTTTTAAGGTTCTGGTTCTTACTGGATTTAGGAGCCGGGTTCTGGCATTTTTGTACATTTCATTTGTACAATAGTTTTGATAAACTTCTCATTTCAGAGAATTTTTTGAAAATGGTAAATAGTTGTGAAGGTGTTAAGTCTAAGTGTTAAATCCAACATACAGCGATTGTCTAGTCATTAGATAGTAGTAGTATTATATGACATTTATGCAAAGCTGGTTAGAGCAGCAATATTTTCAGCCTTTTTCAATGCATATTTAGAAATCAGTGTAGGTGGGATTGCTTTCTTTTCGAGTCACAGGAATGAAATTATAGCACAACGTCTTTGAACTTTGGAAAGTCAGACCCACGGATTATCTGTCATAAATAGTAAGACAGATTTGTGACCTAAAAAATGTGATTACAACAACTCACTTCTTGTAAAAACTTCTTTGCTTCCATCTCTAATACTTCCATGTTGTGAAATCCAGCCAGAATCTTTACAACTGCTCAAGAAAGCTACTTAGAAAGCCCATTTGTGCATTTACTAGTTGCTATGATAATATACACCGTTCATATTGTGCAATCTAATGTAAAATTCATTAGGACACTTCCAAGTCCCTTAGCTAGTAATTAATGAAGAGGTAGAAAGGAGCATTGAATTCGTTTAGAAACTTTGCTGTAAGGTTGGATATGTAAGCAGTTGCTAATTGTGTCCTGGACCATCAGCACAGGCCTTTGTAGTTATCAAAAATGTAAAACATTATGCATATGCTTAATGAGCCCTTGAGTTTTGCTTTTTCTATCAACGGTGTTAATTCAGGAAATAGTGATTTTTTTTTTTTTTAACATACGAAAACAGGTTAATTCTGAAATACCTAATTTGGATCTTTGGCTATTGCTTCTCATTTGATATTAAAATGGCTCATTTATACAACAGAGAACATTTAAAATGCAAAAGAAATTTTCATGGACACAAACTTTTCTTCAGTATGTCTTACTGGTGTTATCACAAGGTAGAAGGGATCTCTGAGAAATTTGCATGTAAGCTTCGGCAATACCTAGGATTACTTATGCATGAATAATTTAATTAGTGATTTTCGTAAGGTAATATGCTAGTGAATGCAAATTCAATGGTAAAGATTTGTCCAGCTAAAATACGTGTGCTTTACCAGAAACTTTTTACAAAGAGTGGATTATATAAACATGTATATCGGTGTTACTTATCATGAAAACATAAGGGTTTCTTTTAGTTGTTGTTGTCTGAGACAGCCTCACTCTCTTGCCCAGCCTTGGGTACTATGGTGTCAGCCTAGCTCACAGCTGCTTTAAACTCCTGGACTCAAGTGATCCTCCTGTCTCATGCTTTGAAGGAACTGGGACTAGAGTTGCCTGCCACAACGCCTGGCCAGTTGGCTAATTTCTCTATTTTTAGTAGGGACAGGGTCTCTTTCTTGCTCAGGCTGGTCTGAAACTTCTGAGCTCAAGTGATCTTTGTTACATATCATAAATCATGGGAAACCACATGTAAATATTACAAGTTCATGGCTTTAGTTCACTGTGGCGAACTTCACTATAGGATCAATTATTCTAATTCCTTTTCAGTTTAGGAACTGCCTCTTGATGTAACAATCATATTTTCTTCAATTCTACATGGGGTTCATGGTACCCACTATATTCTTGTATATCTAAATGAATGGAGATGGGTTATAGTGAAAGTTGTTTGGACAGTTTTCAATATTCTATACATCTTTCTAGAAAAATCAAGACTCAAACATGTTTTTCTTTAGTGAACATCCCCCCCAACATATGTCTGAGGTAGATATGGCCTAGGGCTCTGTTTTCAGCTTCAAAACTGGAAGTTACAGATGTAGCAAAGTTCAATTTTTTATGTCAGGGAAGGAAAAGCAATTGAAACCTAAGACTCCTATTAAGCATTGAATTTCAGTGGGTTAAAGTATTTTAAATTTAATAAAGTTACATTCTTAAAAGCATGAGGTGGTACCTGTAGCTCATTGAGTAGGATGCTGGCCCCATATACCGAAGGTGGAGGGTTCAAACCTGGCCTTGGCCAAACTGCAAAATAGAAAAATAGCTAGGCATTGTGGCAAGTACCTGTAGTCCCAGCTACTCTGGAGGCTGAGGAAAGAGGATCGCCTAAGCCCAGGAGTTGGAGGTTATTGTGAGCTGTGTGAAGCCACAGCACTCTACCCAGGGGGATAAAGTGAGACTCTGTTTCTACAAAAAAACATGAGTTAAGAATTCATCATTTTATCATGTAGAGAATGTTAGATCACGGGATAAAAAGAGAGAGAATGCACAAAACCCACACATTTTCAGAAGTTTGCATTGAGTGTTTTCTAGCCTTAACTTGAAGTCATTGACGTTATTATGGGTCACACCGTCATCACAAGACTAGTCATCTCTAGATTTAAATATCATTATAGCACACTTCTAAAATGTGAAGAGAAAGTAAAGGGTGACCCTTAAGATCAGAGCCTTAACAAAGCCCGTTGCTGGCCATACACCCTTCACTTCCCACTCTCTTCTCTCCCCTTGGGGATAGAAGGATCATGTTTCCAACTTCCCATCCTCATACCCCCTTCCTTCTCTCCGCCAAGCCACATTTGCACACAGAGCAGGCACATCTTGTGCAAAGGATGTGTCTCTAAGACCTTACACATTTAAACATTAACAAAGTCCAAGTTTAATCTCAGCCAAACATGGCAGGATTCTCTCACTCCCAGGTCAGGTGGTGCTGACGTGTGGCAACTGAACATCGTACACAGTTTATATTCACGTGGCCTTCTACTACTGCCAGCTTGGGATTATGCTACTCCTTTTTTAATACTTTTAAATTGAGTCTTTAAATTTTGCTGATGAAGTAAGATCATATTTCTTGCAGCATTACATGAATTTTGCATTATTCCAATGCACATAAAAAGCCGTTGTGTTACATTGTTGTCTTGTGCCCTTCCTTCTATGGAAACCTGGTCTCAAGAAAGAAAAGGGAGAGAGGGCTGATATTTACACTTGATTGTTGATGAAAACATGCCAGTTTCATCTAAGCTGTAGTTCCCAGCAGAGTCTGCGTTTTAAATGTTATCAGAATAATTATTTTGTCCTGTTTAACTTTTTATTTAAGAGTAAAGATATAGGGAGGAATGCAGCGTCTTCCTTCATCTTCCCAAATTATGCCATTGTGGCCAAATCTTATTAGAGGATCTCTGATTTCAATGGAGAAAACACCTATTTATTCAAGGAACTGGTGTCCCTTTCATTCCAGAAGGAAATCTACCTGTTAGTGTTTTATTGGCTCTTGTAAATTCTGTTCTTTTCTGCAATATTAGCATGTGAAGTAAACTTGTAGGGCTTTAAAATTCTTCTTTTCTGAAGAGAAGAAGACTGTTTTTATCATTGTTACACCTTTAAAATGGTAGGTGGTCTGATCTCATAGTCTTAGACACGGTACATTCTTAAAACTCATTTGTTGAAGGGGTGGCTGAATTTATCAGTAGATTGCAAGCAATCTAAACGTTAGAGCCAATGTTCTTAGACAAAGCTCCATTAGCATCTCTTGATTAAGATAATCAGAGTTCCCCCCCTCCTCCCAGAAACTCATTTAAGTATTTGGAGAAATATTTAAGTTTTATAATACAAGATAAAGACTATTGAGGATATCATAGATTGAGTATAATAAAAAAAACTGTGTATATGTGTGTGTGTATATGTATATGCATCGTATAATATAATACACACACATATAGATCTGTCATATTTCTGGCAGAAGAGTTTACTCTTGGGATGACAATGTACCTGTGGGGTACAATGTACACTATTCAGGTGATGGATGTATTAAGAGCCTTGACTTCTTAGTATGCAATTCAGCAATGTAAAAAAGTGAAAAAAAAAATTATTTATACCCCTAAGTCTACTTACATTAAAAAAAGGGAAAAAAGAATTTAATAAAGGCACTGTCTATACAGGCAGAGTACACTGAAATCAACAAGAGATAAGGTGTACTCCTAAGCTAATAATGGGAGGGTATTGCAGAGTTTAGGAGAAGATGTCCTTTTTGGAACCCAGAGAAGGAAACTGTATGTAGAGACCTGGGCAGGAGCGGTGACCTTTAGGACAGGAAAACAGCCAACCCACAAAGACCTGATAGAAAGGGGACTCCATTAGGGAAAAAATTACTGAGCTCAGTTTTCTCTTAGCTTCAGATTTCCTGTGGGTGCTTCCAGTGGCTGACCACATCCTGGAACTTAGCAGGAAAACTATTCTAAGCTGCAGAAATATGTTCATGGCAGTGCTGTTTATTTTATATTCACTCACCACTGTTGTCATGACTGATGGGGATTTCTTTGTTTAAAATTACCGACAGTGGTCATGTCGCTTCCCCTCAAAAGATATTGAAAGTGGCGTGAACAAGCTCGGCTTTACACAGTGTGACTGATAGGGCCCCTGTTGGCTACTGGGTCTTTTGCTGTCACTGTTTACCTTTTGCTTTGACAGCACGTCTTCTTTCAAACATTTATCTGTGTATTCTTAAATTTTAGAAGTAAAATCAACCTTCAACCAAATTAATTCCGTTGTCTGAGAGGATGTTGTCATCGGCTACATTAAATGCTATGTGGAAATGCCGTGATGTTTGCTGTACAGGAAGTTGGTATTACAGCCCAGGAAGGTGTGGGGCTGTGGCTTGTGAGGCCCATTGATGGCTGTGTGCGGATAAAGTAGGCTTTCTCTCCAAAATTATTTCCCAGCACTGGGACACATTTGTGGATTGGGGGCTAAGATCTGAGAAGCTTTCTGTCATTATAGAAGAAAGCAAAATGCGAATGGTCATGATAGAAATCAGCGTAGATATATACTTTTTTGCAGTATGCACCAAACAGTTTTGCAAACACAGTAGTTTTTATCAAGCCCCCAAAATACTTTGCAAAGTATTGTTCTATGCCTAACATTTCTCCTTCCTAATCGAGATACAGGAGTAACATCAGGACATCGTGAGATTATTTGTTTGGGGTAGTGTTCACTTTGTTTTTAAAGGGGAGTGGATTCAAAACCCTGCAGCAGATCAACATAGAGTAAGGGCTGTGGATGGCCAATTAATCATCATTTTCCAACTTCAGGGAGAATGAATCAGCTGGGCTGAATCGGTGGCCAGCACAAGGACAGAAAGACTGTGCCAAGGTTTAGTTAAGGAAATAAAGGGAATAAAGTCATAAAAACACTCCATTGTATGACACCCTCCTTCCAGTGTCTCACGTCTGCTCATAATCTGGCTCTGGTTTACTTCCTGTAATGTCTTTTCATCATAGTCTTAATGACCATAATATAAATGTATTACATTAGAATAGAAAAGAAACTCATATTCCGAGAACGTGTTTTAGGAGAGCTGCTTTCTCTGTTCCAGCCCCAGCTATGCTTCTGGAAGGCGGCAGCCTTGTGTGGGAATTCCAGCTTAATCCCTAATCCCACAATTATTAAGATATCCAGATACATACAATGGGAATATCCCTGTGTATAGTAGTCCTGCTGCTGGCTAGCACGAGACAAATGCTAACTTATGTCGCTATTACTGATGTGGAATCTATAGCATGCTCTATTTGTTTTATTTACATTAAAGTTTTCACCAAAGATAATTGAATACCTAATCATTATTATACTTCTTGGTAATTAGGGATAAATAGATAAATGGATAAACCGATATAAATGACTGCAATTTTTAAACTCATAGGCCTTTGATTTTATTCACTTGCAACAACCGTAATAGCCATTTACTCATTCGACCAACATTTATTAAGCACTTGTAAGAGCTGAGTCTTGTGGTTTCGTAAGCTTTTTCTCCACGACTCCTGAGTCCTCCGTTACTCTGCCAATACAGGCAATAAATGTGAGAGCGTGAACTCAACCAACCACCATATGCTAAGATTTCAAAAAGCAGAGGGGAGCTGTCTGTCTGGTTTTAAGCCAGGACAGTGGACTATATAGATGAGCCTTTAACATGTCTTCCTCTTAAAGAATTAGAGGCTTGAGAGAGGGGAATCTAACAAAAGGGTGGGCAAGGAGCTAGGGGGAGAGATGGGTGTCATTACTTGCAGAAAGAAGTTTTGCTAAAAAGCTGCATTGCCTAGTGAACAGATTGCTGCAGAAACTACAAGCCAGACCCAGCAGAGGGTCCTATTGTCTGCCTGGAGCAATGTCTTTGTAGTTTCTTGAACAGTCAGGTAGTGAATGTCACATTCCATCAGTTAAACACCTGCTCAGATTCCATTTTCTTCCCCCCCATTGGAACCTTGCTTCCTTCTGCGATGTGCGTCGATGTAATTTGTTTATGAGTTCTCATATACAAGTTGTGTATCCCATACTGCTCAGGATTTAATTATCATCAACTCTGTATTATTGAACAGACTCAGACGTCCAGGTCAGATTTCAAGCAGATCAGAATCCATTAAAACTCAGAAGGACAGGCTGAGTATCTAATATTCTAAATGCTTGGGACTACAAGTGTTTTCGATTGTAGACTTTTTAGGATTTTGGAATATTTGCAGAATACCTACTGGTTAGTATTTCTAATTTGAAAACTCCAAATCCTAAACAAGTATTTGCTTTGCTGGTCATGTTGACACTCACAAAGTTTTAGATTTTGGAATATTTTGGATTTCACATTTTTAAAATTAAGGATACTCCATCTGTAATATTTAATTCTCTGGCTATACCTAGCAGGGAGTTTGCTGCATGGAAATTACTCAGAAATACAGATCAAGTCTGCATGGTGGGAAGCTCTCATCAATAAATACCAGTTTCTTTGTCCATGCATTTTAATGCATTCATTTCTGAAGCACATTATGAACATAAAGAATGCCAGTGATCAACTCATAGGGAGCTGGACCCATGGTGCCAAACCTGAGCTCTGCTGGAGCTAAGATATAAAAGTAGATTCATCAGAATCTAAGCTACATCTTCGTTTCGCTAGAGTTCTCCCTTCTCAAATTCAAACTCCCCTGACGAGCTGTGTGATGACTAATGCTCAGCTCAACTGTCACCTAAGGAGCCACTTACTGACTATCTGATGCAAAGTAGCCCCTCTCATAATAATCAATTTATATCACCTTTTCAGATTTCTTTTTTTTTCAGTTTTTGGCTGGGGCTAGGTTTGAACCCAGCACCTCCAGCATATGGGGCTGGCGCCCTACTCCTTTGAGCCACAGGTGCCACCCCTTTTCAGATTTCTTTTATAGAGAAAGTAACCCAAACTGGAACCCTTTGGAGAGTAAAAGGAGGCAATATTAATAATCATAGCAGGGAAACACGCATAGACCCAAACTGTCCCAGATGCACCAGGTTATATAGTAGCCCTCTCCAAAAAAATTCCTAGTATCCAAAATCATCAAATTATTTGCAAGTATCTATAAAGGTAGGACATAAGTAACTTTTTAAGGATCATTTTCATTTATTTATTTTTTAAATCATAACTCAGTTTGCAGACCATGACTGGTGCATAATAAATGCTTCTTACCTCGTCATTGGATATCTGAGTAATTGCACAGCACCGGTGGTTTATCGGGGACGCAGTTGCATCATTTCCTGCCTCTGTTTCTTGGCATGTCTTTTCCGAGGTTGGTAGGGTTGCAACTGTTTCCCTCCATCAGTTCTCCCGACCCCTGCCACTTCACCTACTCATTCTAATCTCCGTTGTGGTTCTGTTGTTTTCTTATCTCTGCCTCGTATTTTTCTCCCATTATAGAAACTGTCATAGATAACCCAGAGCCCTGAAAGTCTGAATTGTATCTAATTGTACACAGGGGAGTGGTGACTATGTTTTTAAATGGTGTAGGTTCTAGATCCTTGCTTATTTGTTACAAAAGTTCTATGTTATATATATAATTATCTGTGCATTTGTATTTCCTCATTTGCTACAACAAGCTTAGTATGTGATGGTGAATACATATTGATATTTAAAAAATAAAGTAGATTTGTATATCTCTAGTGGTATGATAGAAACTAAAAAAATTAGGTTTAGAAATGTACAGGTCTTCCAATTTTCAAGTATGTTAAAATTGTCAGAAATAAAAAGATAACTGTCACCTTGGGTGCACTGTGATTTAAGCAAAAAGCAAGTGTCACCAGGTTTGGGGTGGATCTTCACTAGCTGTAGTTTTCTTCTCCTGGAGAATGTTATAACTCCTCCTGGCTCACTCTTATCTTCTGTACAATGGGCAGCTCCATTTCTCAAGGTCACCAGGTCAGAGTAAGCGGCTGACAGCCTGCCCTATCCGTCCTGTTCCCTTCCTACCATACCTTGGGATACAGAGAGAACCTGTTTGATTATGGAGGATACAAAAAAGAGTATCCTAATCATCTCATCATTCCCTGAGCCAAACAAAAGTCAAAAGGCTTCGAAGAGCTATGAAGCCAGTTCTATAAAAAGCTTTTACTACTCTAAAGATCAGTTTTATGCTGTGTCTATTGAAGTTTCCCAAGGGAGACTAGCCTGCCAAGTGCTGGGCATGTTCCCAAATACATGCAAATCTACCTTCCAAAGATGCCTCCCTCACCTGGCTACAAGTAAAAGCACAGCCTGAATGCTGAAGGTTGAAAAGCTTGTCCAAATCGAAGTAGGATAAGGGCTCAGTGCAGTGACAACCATAAATACATTGTGTGTGTGAGAGATGTTGCTCATGTAAGTAGTTGTTTCAATGGATCTTAAAAATCATTTCGAAGGGTCAGGAGAAAACTTCTAAATACAGATCAAAAATGTTTTCATATAGTAAATGAGAAAATCTCATGAATGTTATGTCAGTCAGGTTGATGAAAATATCTCAGATTGTATGTGAAACTCACACACTGTACACCATGATTGAATTATTGTACACAGCTATGATTCAATTAAATAAATAAATAAATAAATAAATAAATAAAACAAAAAGACTAGGTGGGTTTCATCCCAGGGTCCCAAGGATGGTTCAATATATGTAAATCCATAAATACAATATATCACATAAACAAATTAAAAAACAAAGACCATATGATTCTCTCAATTGATGCAGAAAAAGCTTTTGATAATATCCAGCATCCTTTCTTGATCAGAACGCTTAAGAAAATAGGTATAGAAGGAACATTTCTTAAATGATAGAGGCCATCTACAGCAAACCCACAGACAATATTGTATTGAATGGAGTAAAACTGAAATCATTTCCACTGAGATCAGGAACCAAGCAAGGATGCCTACTATCTCCACTGTTTTTTAACATTGTAATGGACGTCTTAGCCACTGCAATCAGGCAACAAAAGGCAATCAAGGGCATCCAAATAGGACCAGAGGAGATCAAACTGTCACTCTTCACAGATTATATAATTATATATCTGGAAAACCCCAGGGAATCAACTACAAAACTCCTAGAAGTGATCAAGGAATACAGCAACATCTCAGGATACAAAATTAACACTCATAAATCTGTAGCCTTTATATATACCAACAATAGTCAAGGGGGGAAAAACAATCAAGGACTCTATTCCCTTTTCAATAGTGCCAAAGAAGGTGAAATATCTGGGCGTGTATCCAACAAAGGATGTGAAAGAACTCTATAAAGAGAACTATGAAACTCCAAGAAAAGAAATAGCTGAAGATGTTAACAAATGGAAAATATACCATGCTCATGGCTGGGAAGAATCAACATTGTTTAAATGTCTACAATACCTAAAGCAATCTACAGATTTAATGAGATCCCTATTAAAGCACTTCTGTCATACTTTAAAGACCTGAAAAAATCAGTACTTCATTTTGTATGGAATCATAAAAAACCTCGAATAGCCAAGACATTACTCAGAAATAAAACCAAATCGGAAGGAATCATGCTTCCAGACTTCAGACTATACTATAAATCGATAGTGATCAAAACAGCATGCATGGTATTGGCACAAAAATAGAGAGGTAGATGTATGGAACAGAATTGAAGACCAAGAGGTGAACCCAGACACTTACCATCATTTGATCTTTGATAAGTCTATCAAAAATTTAAACTGGGGGAAAGATTCCCTATTCAACAAATGGTGCTGGGTGAATTGGCTGGTGACCTGTAGAAGACTGAAACTGGACCCATACCTTTCTCCTCTAACAAAAATTGACTCTCACTGATAAAAGGACTTAAACTTAAGACATGAAACTATAAAACTTCTTAGGGAGATTGCAGGGGAAACACTTGAAAAAATTGGCCTGGGAGACTACTTTAAGAGCAGGATACCCCAGACAATTGAAGCAACACCAAAAATAAATTACTGGGATCTGATCAAATTAAAAAGCTTCTGCAATGCCAAGAACACACTAAGTAAAGCAAATAGACAGCCCTCAAAATGGGAGCAGATTTTTGCAAGTTATACTTTTGACAAAGGTCTAATAACCAGAATCCACAGAGAACTCAAACTTATTACTAAGAAAAACACAAATGATCCCATTTCATTGTGGGTAAGAGACTTGAACAGAAGTTTCTCTGAAGAAGATAGGCACACTATCTACAGACACATGAAAAAATGCTTATCATCCATAATCATCAGAGAAATGCAAAACAAAACCACTCTGAGATACCATCTAACTCCAGTAAGAGTAGCCCAAATCATAAAATCCCAAAACTATAGATGTTGGCGTGGATATGGAGAAAAGGGAACACTTCTGCACTGCTGGTGGGAATGAAAGGTAGTACGTTCCTTTTGGAAGGAAGCTTGGAGAACACTCAGGGATCTAAATAGTAGACCTGCCATTTGATCCTGCAATTCCTCTCCAAGGTGTATATCCAAAGGATCAAAAATTATTTGGCAATAAAGATATTTGCACCAGATTGTTCACTGCAGCTCAGTTCATAATTGCCAAGTCATGGAAGAATCCCAAGTGCTCACTAATCCATGAATGGATTAATAAATTGTGGTTTATGTATACCATGGAATACTATGCAGCATTAAGAAAATGGAGACATAGGCGGCACCTGTGGCTCAAAGGAGTAGGGAGCTAAAAAAAAGGAGACTTTACCTCTTTTATGTTTACATGGATGAAGGTGGAAAATATTCTTCTTAGTAAAGTATCTCAGGACTGGGAAAAAAATATCCAACGTCCTCAGTACTACTGTGAAACCTATACTGTGTATAATTACTTACACTTGCATATGAAAAATGAAACAACTGGCTTGGTGCCTGTGGCTCAACGGGCTAAGGTACCAGCCACGTACACCTGAGCTGTCGGGTTCAAATCCAGCCCGGGCCTGCCAAACAACAATGACAGCTGCAACCAAAAAATGACCGGGTGTTGTGACAGGCGCCTATAGTCGCAGCTACTTGGGAGGCAGAGGCAGGAGACTCGCTTGAGCCCTGGAATTGGAGGTTGCTGTGAGCTGTGATGCCACAGCACTCTATCCAAGGTGACAGCTTGAGGCTCTGTCTCAACAAAAAAAAAAAAGAAGAAGAAAAAGAAAAATGAAACAACTATAGCCTAGGATGAAGGAGGGAAGGGGAGGAAGATGGGAAGGGAGGTGGATGGGTTGATACAGGGAGTGTTAGTAGGGGAACCAGATCTATAAAGCATACTGCAAGTACAAGATAGATCTATCAGGTGTAACACAAATGTCTTAACGCTGTAATTGGGTGAATAAGGAAGGCTATGTTGATTAGTAGGATGTAAGCACTCCAATTTGTACAAATAATCAGCACATTGAATCCCATAATGGCACAAATGTATTCACGATCTATATACAAATGACTTAATAAAAAAATAAATAAGAGCCTGTGCTCTGGAGGCATCCAGATCTGAAGGACTCAGACATTGGGACACCTACCTCACCCAAGGCCCTGTCCTGATGAAATAGCTTCCTTATTCTTGTGATACTTTACTAAGAAGAATATGTTCCAGCTCTTCTTAGTAAAGTATCTCAAGAATGGGGAAAAAAGAAAAGTATCCAATGTATTCAATACTACTATGAAATCAGTATATAGTCATCTACACATTCATAGGAATGATAAAACACAACCACAGTCCAGAAAGAAGGAGGGAAGAAGAAAGAGAGGCAAGAGGAGGGGAGAGGGAGGGTTTGGGGGGAGATCCAACCAAATGTGCATAATGCAATGATAACATTTTTATACTATTAAGAATAGGGTATAAATGTTTTTGCCACAAGAAATAAGTAAACAGGTTGTGTTGACAGTTAGATGTAAGCATTCTGTTTTGTATATTGAATCAGCACGTTGTACCCTATAAATGCATTAATGTACACAGTTATGATTTAATAAAGAATTTTAAAAAATGGAATCAATTTAAATATCCAACAAAGGGAAAATGAACTTTTAAAAAACTAAGGAATAAAATAAAAATACTTAGCAAAATTATGTACTCAAAATAACATGGAAATTAACTATAGCATATTGTTAAGGAAAAAGGCAATGTAAAAAAGAAAACCTGCAATATAATTCTACTTTTTCTGAAGTTAAACATAAAATGAACTGAAAGAAATTATTTAATGCTCTATAAATATTCGTAAACTCTTAATAGTGAATAATCCATTTTTATTACAGACCTCCACCTACAACATCTAACATTTTTTGAAATCAAACAAGATATGATTAATTATAGAAATATAAATATTTTATTTTTAGTCAATTCAGACTTTTTACACAATTTAAACTGCAAGTTAATGAACTCCTTGAAATTTACTACTTGTGTATCTTTAGACTACTATGAATATAAAAATTTCTCACCTCAGTATTTTCCTGTAATTTCTGAAATCCCTGGCATGGATAAAGAAATCATTCTATATTTTCCAATGTCTTCACAAAATCTATCATTGCTTTCTTACTTTAAGTGAAACCTGTCCCTGAGTTTTTATAAAATAGAGGCTAATTTTTCTCTAACATCCTATCTCAGAGTATGAGATAGAAATAATTTTTCATAATTTGCAATGATACTTCCCAACTCTTTTATTCCTTTAAGAATAACAATGTACAGTTTTACCAGTCTACTTGTGCTGTAATTCATCAACTATTCAGTGCTTATTTTTGAAGACTTTGAGATTGTTGAGTCTCCTGTCCATAAATCACATTTTACACTCTATTATGCTCTCAGTACCCTCTTGTCTTCTAACTTCTACCCTCTCTTATCATTCATCAATATTTGACTCTCAATCATTAAAATTCTATCCCGCTACCTTTAGTCATACTTGCCTGGTGATTATTCAGTCTTACCTGGACTCAGTGGTAAAAAAGTCATATACTACTATATTAATTCATAGTTAACAACATCAACAGGTCCCCAAAACTTTATCAAAATGTTTTCTTGGGTTCTCACATCTCTGCCTGCTGCTTCTTAATCTCTTTTAAGTGTTCCTCTTCTGACAATTACCTTTCTTTAAATTTTTAATTTCAGGTTAATATGAAGGTACAAATAACCAAGTCACAATATTTCAATGTTACGTAGAGTCCCTCTTATAGTTGTGTCCCACACCCAAAAGGTATACCATATACCACTACATTGTGCCAAATAAGTGGGAGTACCCCAAACACCTCCCTGTGCCTCTTCCCTCTCCCTCATTTTCCCGTCCTATGTGGGAAATAGGGAAAAACTCAACTTGAAATGAGTTTTTCTCCTATGTGGGTGCAAATTAGACCTTCTACTGGCTTCATATTACCATAGAATACATTGGATATCTGCATTCTTGTGATACTTTACTAAGAAGAATGTTTCAACTCCTTGCAGGTTAATACAAAAGATGTAAAGTCTCCACATTTTGTTTTGGCTAAATAGTATTCCATGGTATACATATACCATAGCTTGTTAATCGATTCTTGAGTTGCCATTCAGGTTGTATCTACATCTTGGCAATTGTAAATGGAGGTGCTATAAGCAAATGTCTTTATGATAAAAAGATTTTTTGCTTCTGGGTAGATGCCTAGTACTGAGATTGCAGGGTCAAATGGGAGGTCTAATTTGATTTCTTTGAGAATTCTCCATACTTCTTTCCAAAGAAGTTGTATTACTTTGCAGTTCTACCAACAGTGTAAAAGTGTCCCTCTCTCTCCACACCCATGTCAGCATCTGCAACTATGGAACTTTGTGATGTGGGCTGTTCTAACGATGGTTAAGTGGTACCTCAGTATGGTTTTGATTTGCATTTCTGTGATAATTAGGAATGATGAACACTTTTTCATGTTTCTTAGCCATTTATCTGTCTTCCTCAGAGAAGGTTCTGTTCAGGTCTCTTGCCCAGTGATAGATGAGACTGTTAGCTCCTTTTTTGACTAATTTGAGTTATTTATATATCCTAGTTATCAAGCCTTTGTCAGATTTGTAACATGCAACTTGTTTTTCCATCCTGAAGGTTGTCTATTTACTTTGTTGTGTATTTAGCTGTCTAGAAGCTTTTCAGTTTAGTTAAGTCCAATTTGTTTATTTTTGTTGTTGTTGCAACTGCCACTGAAGTCTTATTCATAAAATCTTTCCTCAGGCTGACATCTTCAAGAGTTTTCCCCACCCTTCCCTACAGGATTTTTGCTGTTTCATGCCTTAGATTTACATCTATTATCCACCTTCGATCAATTTTTGTAAGTGGTGAAAAACTGATTTTTTTCAGGGACAGGTCAAGCTTCAGTCTTTTCTGTGTGGTTATCCAGTTCTTCCAGCACAATTTATTGAATAGGGATTCTTTCCCCTGCTATATGCTTGTTTGGTTTATCAAAAATCAGATGGCTATGAGAGACTAATATGATCACTGTGGACTTGTAATATAACCTAAAGTCTGGTAGATGCCTCCATTTCTTTCAATTACTAAAAATTGCCTTAGCTATATGGGGTTTATTCTGGTTCCATACAAAACAAAGAACTATTTGTTCCAGTTCTTCAAAGTATAATGTTGGCATTTTAATGAGAATTGCATTGAATCTATAGATTGCTTTGGGAACTATAGACATTTTAACAATAGTGACTCTTTCCAGCCATGAGCATGGTATGGTCTTCCATTTATTAATGTCTTCTGATATTCCATTTCTTAGGCTTTCATAATTCTCTTTGTAGAGGTCTTTCAGCACCTTTAATAGGTATATTCCTAGGTGTTTCTTTTCTGTGAAGCTACTGTAAAGGGAATTATGTCTTTAATGTCTCGACTTGGCTGTTATTGGAGTATACAAATTTGGGAACACTGATTTTATATCCTGAGACCTTACTGTATTTCTGAGTCACTTCCAAGAGTTTTGTGGTTGAGTCTCTGGACTCAGTGCTTGATATTGGTCTGTTCAAGAGATCTATTTCTTCTTGGTTAAGTACAGGGAGATAATGTGATTCCAGGCATTGGTCTATTTCTTCCACATTGTCAATTTTCTGGGCATAGTGTTTCAGGTAGTAGTTAAAGATAATGTCTTGTTTCTCTGTGATAGCTCTCTTAGCTATTCTCTAAGATCATATCACCAGCAAAAAGTGAGCGTTTTTTTCTCTTCTGCCCCCTTTTGGATGACCGTTCTATCCTCCTCATGCCTGACTGCATTGGGGAGAACTTCCAGCACAATGTTGAACAGTAGTGGTGATACAGAACAGCCTTGTCTGGTTCCAGTTCTAAGTGGCAAAGCTTTCAGTTTTACTCCATTATCTTTTTCAGCTGTGGGTTTGTCATAGATGACTTCAATAAGATTAAGAAATGTAGCACCTATGCCTGTATTCTTAAGTGTTGTTGTTAGAAAAAGATGCTGAATTTTATCAAATTTTTTTTCTGCACCTATAGAGACAATCATATGATCTTAGTTTTTGCTTTCATTGACATGGTAGATAATATTTATGCATTTGTGTATATAATACTGGCCTTGCAATCCTTGGATGAAGCCTACTTGATCATAATGTATAATTTTTTTAATGTGTAACTGCCATCTATTAACTAAGATTTTATTGAGTATTTCTGCATCTATAATCATTACTGATATTGGTCCATAATTCCCCTTTTTAAAGATGGGTCCTTTCTTGGTTTAGGGATCAGTGTGATGTTTGCTTCATAGAATGTGTTGGTAAAAAGTTCTTTCCTTCTCAATGTTTTGCAATAGTTTCTGCAGTATAGGTATAAGCTCTTCTTTGAAAATTTGATAAAATTCTGGTGTGACACCATCTGGTCCTGAGGGTTTTTTGTTGAAAGATTTATTGTTTCATTGATCTCAGTGCTTGATATTGGTCTGTTCAAGACATCTATTTCTTCTTGGTTAAGTACAGGGAGATAATGTGATTCCAGGCATTGGTCTATTTCTTCCACATTGTCAATTTTCTGGGTATAGTGTTTCTTGTAGTGGTTAAAGATAATGTCTTGTTTCTCTGTAATAGCTGTGGTTATTCACTCTTTTTCATTTCTGATTATTAGAAATTTTACATCTCTGTTTCTAGTTAATATGGTGAAAGTTTTATCAATATTATTTATTCGAAGAACCAACTTTTTGCTTCATTAATTTTCTGAATATTCTTTTGTTTTCAGTGTCATTTACTTTTGATTTAATTTTGGTTATGTCTTTTTGTCTTAGGTTTGGGATTAGATTGCTCTTCCTCTTCTACTTCCTTGAGATAATTCATTAGTTTGTTGATGTGCTCTCTTTCTGTTTTCAGTTGTAGGCATCTAATGCGATAAATGTCCTTTTTAGGATTGTTTTTGCAATATTACACATGTTTTGGTAACTTGTAGCTTAACTGTTCTCATGTTCAAGGAATTTTACAATTTCCTCCTTTGCCTCTTCCTTAAACCAATTGTCATTTAGCATAAAGCTGTTTAGTTTTCATGCCCTTCTGTGGGGACTAAAATTTTTGTTGGAGTCAAGTTCCAACTTTATTACCTTGTGGTCTGAGAAGATACAGATATAATTTCAATTCTTTTTATTTTGTTAAGGTTTGATTTGTGTCCTAGGGTATGATACATGGGCTGATGAGAACTTATGTTCCTAGGCTTTGGGATGCCATATTCTGTATAGTTTGATTAAACTCATTTGTTCTGGGTTATGTTTAAGTCCCTTGTACCTTTGTTTAGTTTTGTTTTAGAGCAGTGGTTCTCAATCTTCCTAATGCTGAAACCCTTGATGAATCTGCCCCTATAGGTCAGTTAACCCTTATTCCTGGCTGCTTCCAGAATTTTCTCTTTCATCTTGACTTTGGACAGATTCATTACAATGTGTCTTGGAGATGTTCTATTTGTGTTGTGATGACTCAGCGTTCACTATTCCTCTGAGAGGAGTGTTTCAGAATCTTCAGTGAAACTTAGGAAACTTTCACTTCTGATATCCTCCAGTAGGGCTTCCATTCCTTTAGGACATTATTCTTCCCAAAGGTCACTATAATTTGTATATTGGAATGCTTCATAAATTCCTGTAATTCTGAGTGAATGTTCTGCTTTCTCTCTCTTCTTTTTGGCCTCTTTAACTATTTAGATTGGCTCAAGAGCTCTACCTTTTGCCTGAGATTCTTTCTTCTCCAAGTCTAATCTATTATTCATGCTTCCTAGTACATCTTTAAGTTCCCTAATTAACTCCTTAAATTCCTTAAGCTCTACCCTATCATTTCCATATTCAAATCTTATTGAACCTATTTTTTGGTTCTAGTTTTCTACTTTCTCATCAATTTCCTTCATTGTCTTTGCCATCCATATTTTAAACTCCCTTTCTATTGTTTCCATGAATTCTTTTTTTTGCAGTTTTTGGCCGGGGCTGGGTTTGAACCCACCACCTCCGGTATATGGGGCTGGCGCCCTACTCCTTGAGCCACAAATGCTGCCCTTCCATTAATTCTTTATAGGTGTAATCCTTTGAACTAGCTGCCTTTATGGGAGTTATTCTATTTTGTTTTTTCATGTTGCCAGAATTTTTCTGTTGGTTCCTCCTCCTCGTGTGTTTTCTTACTCACTTCCTTCTCCTACTTCTTCCTTCTATCTTCTTTGCTTTAAATTACTTTGTATCAGAGTAAGGCCAACATGAAGAGAACAGTGAAAAGCGATAAGGTAGAAAGAAGAGAAAAAGAAAAAAGGGGGGGGTGAAAGAAAAGAACTGAACAAAAGAAGAGAAGGACAGAAAGAGAGAAAGAACTATGAAAGAAATGGTGTTGTTCGGCAGGGTGCTATGGCTACACCCGCAACTCTAGGGCTTCTGGGGGCTGGGCTGGGTAGTGTCTCGAATTCAGGAACTCCTTACCAGTGTGGGGAAAAGCGAGATCCCACCTCTGCCAAATATAGAATGGGGGAAAAAAAATCAGCAGTATGTTGCAGTGGGGACCTACCAATGCTAGCTAGCTGAAGGGCAAAGCTAGAAGGATAGCCCTGACCATAAGCTCATGACCTCCCTGAGCCAGACCAATGCTGTGACTCCCAGCCAGATTATGAATGTGACCCCGTCCCCAACACCTAAAGAAAAAATAAATGAAAATAAAGAATATTTAAAAATTCAATGATGTAAAATAAAGAAAGAAAAGGGATATCTTTTAGCTGTTGTATGAAAAATTTAAGTGGGCAAGATGAGAAAAGTAGAAAAATCTCTACCAAAAGGGAAAAAAAAGAGAAATTAAAAAGAAATAAAAGGGACTCAAAAACCATGACAAAAATGGTGAAGCCCTTGCTATTGAAAAGAGTAAAAATGAAAATATAAAAATACAACCAAAAGCAAAAAACAAAACTGAAAACAACAGCCACCACAAGTATAATAAAAATTCAAGGAAAAAATTGGGAAAATGAGCAACAATGAATAAAAATATATATATGTATGTGTGTATTTAACTGTGTGTGTGTGTGTGTGTGTGTGTGTGTGTGCTGGACTCTAGGTGATGCTGTGCTATTAGGCAATGGGAACATAAGCTAGCTTTGCTGTTTAAAATTAAGGCCAAAAGCCATTCTCTAGTTGCAGAGGAGATACAGTCCTGTCTTTCTGACTTACTTACCCCCAATCAGGACCTGTTTGCTTCTTCAGCATCCAGTCCCTGTGGGACTGTGGTCCTAAAGTTCTTGCCAGATTCCTTCAGAGGCATGTAACACAGTGCCTCCTGACAACAAATGGGCCTTACTGAGGGTGCAGGGCTGCTCAGCTCACTCCACAGATTGATGTCCGAGCTCAGCAGGCATGCCAGAGCCAGCCATGCACCGGGATCCTGCAGACTGTTTCTCCCACATAATCTTCTAACAATGGTGGCACCCAGATAGTAGCCAAGCGCATGGGAGATCCACCCTACAGTATTCAATCCTGGCCTCTGGATGTTATTCAAGTCCACTCACTCATTTAAGGCAGCTCCAGTGAGCAGTTTAGACTAACATCGAAAAACTGCAGGACAACCCTTTCCTGTCTCTGTTCCTCTGTGGGCAGGCTGGCCAGTCAGCCTCTGCCTATTCACAAGCACATGCATGCCTTCTATGATGGTATTCCTCAGCTCCAGACTTCCTTGCTGTTTCATGTAGTCTACCACTGCTTCACTGTGCCCCCAGAGTAATATCTCTGGGTAGGTTCCACCAGCGAGAGGTGGCTGGAATATTTTTCCCCATCACTCCACTGTGAAAGGCTAGTAAGGAGATGTTTCTAGTCCTCAATCTTGCTCCACCCCTCTGACAATTTCTTAAATATTGACATTCCCCAGTATTCTTCACCATATGTCCATTCTACAAGGTCTCTGTGTCTGATCTTCCAATGGCTTCAATAAGTACTGAATTAGCTAAGTATTACTAAAATCTAAACAAGGTCACTCTCCCAATATCCATATACATATATCCACTGCCTTCTAGATCTCTTGCAAGATTTCTCCATATAGAAACCATACAACCATTTCCAAGTTACTTTGTCCCTTGAAGAAATAATTACTATCTTCATTCTATTTTTTTTCTGTGTTACTCTCTAATCAAAGTAAACTGCATTATCACAAAATACTTACTTCCCAGTATGTAATCTAGAGAAAATTTTAATCTCTCCTTCAACTCCCACATTTATTTGATTATCAGTTAATTCTACTTTTTATATTTCTCATTAACTGGTTTTCACATAACTACATCATTTTTCTACCTTATACTAAATCATCTATGATCCTTATATAAATTACTGCAAGAGCTGCCAAACCATTCTTTCAACCTCTGCCAGTTTTGCCTATATTTTACCTATTTTCTATAACCCTTCCAAAATCCAAAGGTTATTCCTATTTCTATACATCAGCTCACTAAGTTTACTACAACAATGAAGTTGGTCCTATTTATTAAGCCCTTATAAAGATTGCTCACTAGTATGTTTCTTGTTTCTAGCACAGTGCCTGGGATGTATTTGGTGCTTAACAAATGCTCAAGTATTCAATTGATGGAAACGTCCCTTTCCATCCAAGATGGAGTAACATGAATCAAATGTTCCTTCCTACCTGAAACAATCCATCCCACCTCCCCCCTCAAAAAGACAAAATATATTTTAAAACAGTTTTCAAAAGAAAGATAGTAATTCCAAAGAGATAAAGGGAAAAAACAAGGTAAGCCCTTGCTGCAGTTTACTATTGTTTTGAGGCCATGACACAGGGAGGGCGAACTCAATAGAAGGCCAGCAAATTCTCATATATGAAAAGATATGACTAAACAAGACAAAGGTACAGTTCATACAAGAAAATGCCAGAGAGAAGAGAGCAACAGAGAGTTACAGAGAACAACTCAAAATTCAGGGTACTACATCATGCACTTGAATTTATAGTATTATAGCCTATACTAGAAGAGGAAATACTTAAATCAGTAATCTCAAGTACCACCTAGAAGACTTTCAAAAAGAGCAAGGCTAATTTAAGGAGGAAAAATAATTACCAAACCAGAAATCAATGAAAGAGAAAGCAGAAAATAGGGAAAACGATAAAATCAAAGCTGGGTCTTAAAGATCAATAACACTAGCTAGCCAGACTGTGAAAATAAGGCATCAATTGTAAGTATCAAGAATGAGTGTGATAATAACATTATAGATGTTAATAAATAAGAAGGAAATAGTATGAAAAACTTTATGACATTAAATTCTAAAACGTAAATGAAATGGACAAATTCCTTTTTATTTTTTTGGCGACAATTTCACTTTGTCACTCTCCATATAGCGCTGTGGCGTCAAGATCACTCAAGGAAAAAATAACTTGAATAGCCCAAAATTTATGAAGGAAAGGAAAAATGTACTTTAATAACATCCCATGAGCAAACTCTAGACCCAGACAGCTATGTCAAAACTTTTCAAATGGTGTACATTTAACATATGCATTTTATTGTTTGTCAATTATTTCTCAATAAAACTGCTTTAAAAATCAATTAATGGAAGGGAGGGGAAGAAGGAGAAACAGACCAGCCATAAGCCAAACAGAAGTAGAGCTTGAGAGTTAATTAAGTGGAAAATGAAATAAAAATAAAAGTGAAGACACAAATAATAGGATAAGATCAAAGAAAAAGGACAGGAAGAAAGGGCAAAATGAGAAACATAGAGGTGAATCCAAATAAGAAAATAAACCAGACACTAAATCCAAAAAAAGTGATTATAAATGGCACAGAAACACAGAAAACACAGTAAAAAGCTCTGGAACTGCTTTGAATATTCATTTATTTCCCTATCCAATGCTCAGTGATTACATAAGATTACGTGCTACTCTTTGTTTGTTTCAATTAGAGCATCAAATCCATAGCACAAAGCAGACAGCGTAGTTGGATGATATTGGGTTTGCAAACTAAATAAATGTATTCTGTAAGAAATTTCCCTATTTCTTCTACAGCCTAATAATTTCTAAAGAACTATAGAAAACACAAATATACTTCCTCAAATAATAAATTTTACCATTTTTCTAATTACCTAAGAAAAAATTTTTATTACTTTCTAGGTTTTTGAAAGCTTGAATACTGATCATTGATTCTGCAAAAATATACCTAAGGAGCACATAATGATAATAAAATAAAATCTTGATGTAAACAGAATACTTCAGATACCAAAGTCATTAATGTGAAACAGTTAGAAAAAGGTTGGGTATATACTCGTGAAAAGCTTACCTGTATAGTCGCATTTCACTCAGCTTTATTGTTATCAAATCAATAATGGGTGGGGGATTGCTTTGACTCTCTGTTACCATATGGAACGTGTTTGTCATTGTAATTAGTCCAAAATCAGCAACAAAAACATTTTCAGAAACTGGAGACTGTGGGATGACCACAACTGGGGCTTTGATATTAATATCCAATGCCAATCTGGAACTTCTTTGTGCCAGTTCTTTTACACCAGTAGCAGCCATTCCTGCTGCCTGAACAGTTGCCTCAGCAAGGGCTTCTTTAGCTGCTTGAAAATTATCTATAAAAGCCTATAAATATAACAATTATGTTCCTAAAGTTGCAATTAATAAGACATTAAATATGCATTGATTTATGATTTTATTTCAATGAAAAAAACTTTTACTTGGTACAGCCTTATTTATTCAGAGTCTAATTATCTATATTAAATATTAACTTTCTACTGCAAAT
The DNA here is from genome assembly GCA_963573935.1 of Arctocebus calabarensis. Classification (NCBI taxonomy): domain Eukaryota; kingdom Metazoa; phylum Chordata; class Mammalia; order Primates; family Lorisidae; genus Arctocebus; species Arctocebus calabarensis. The sequence continues at coordinate 480 of CAUYON010164311.1, read as the reverse complement.
ACTAAGAAACACAAAGAAATAAATAAAATAAAAACCTAGTCCCTGGTACAAAGAAAAGTGGGGATACGGTAATGTTTCATTAACATTTTATTTCCTTATTACTTGACTTTGCCCAATAATAGTTCCCTATACAACCTCAATTCAAATGGTCAAAGGACTCTATTTATATAAGACTAAAAAGAAAAAGCAATAAAATCTTCCTTTAAGAACTCTCAAATAGGCTCGGCCCCTGTGGCTCAATGGGCTAAGGAGCCAGCCACGTACACCTGAGCTCGCGGGTTTGAATCCAGCCAGGGCCTGCCAAACAACAATGGCTGCAATCAAAAAATGGCCGGGCGTTTGTGGCGGGCGCCTGTGGTCCCAGCTACTTGGGAGGCAGAGGCAGGAGACTCGCTTGAGCCCAGGAATTGGAGGTTGCTGTGAGCTGTGATGCCACAGCACTCTACCCAGGGTGACAGCTTGAGACTCTGTCTCAAAAAA